>KQ992483.1:145775-157796 GCA_001598015.1 Dorcoceras hygrometricum | reverse complement strand
GCTATGACAGATAAAGGGATACATTTATCAAGGGGTGGGAACGGGCCACAAACAGGCCCACTTTAAATGATAATCAATAATATTAAAACCGAAATCAAATAAAACCTATTGCATACACCTAACAAATTGGGCACGGCTCTCGATCATCCCAATCATGCAATTAATCTAATTAACATGCATAATTAAATAATCTAATTATTTATTGTTAAAATCATATTCTAATTACGAAATCGTATTTTATAATAAAATCGCATTTTGCCGATAAAACAATTTTAATCAACAAAATCATATTTTATCACAAAATCATATTTCATAATTAAAATCACATTTTACTAATTTTAATTGTATCAATATTGGGCTTAAAACAATTTTAGGCCCAAAAACTTAAAATTTCAAAATCGATCAAAAACCGGGCCCGACATCTCATACCGGCCCGAAAACTTCACGGGCTGCCCGGGACAGGCCCGAACTAAACCCTAAAAGAAATCAGACCAGCCGTCACGATATCGCCGGAAACTCGTCGGAGTATCGCCGGAGCGGCGCCGGCCGGCGGTGGCGCCGCGAAATTCTCGCGCGGCGGCGGAACAATGCGCGCGCAACCATTGCGCGTCCAGCGCCATCGTGCGCAGCGCAACAGCGCCACCATCGGCGCGTCCAGGCGGTAGCAGCGGTCGGCCATCCCTCAGCGTGCAGCGCAACCAGTCGCGACGTCCAGCCTTCATGTGCGCATCCATATGCGCGGCCGCGGCGAATAACGCGCGCAAGACGCGGCGCATCGTGCGACAGGGACGGCGGAGATGCACGACTGGCGGCCGCTCTCCTCGCCAATCATCGCCCGATTCATGCGCGGCCAGCGCGCCCATCGTGCGTAGATCGTCGACCAGTGTGCGCCTCCCTTGCGCGGCCAGCGCGCAAGTTGCGCGACCCGCGTGCGTACGCGATGGTGCGCCACCGCACACGGCGGCGGCCGGCGTTCGAATTTCGAAAATTCATTGATTGGTCCGATCTGAAAATTAAAAGGTTAGATACAATTATGGCAAATCATATTGATCAGATCCGGGAAACCATGGCTCTGATACCACTGTTGGGGATCCGGATCCGCCCCCCGGTCAGGCAGCGGAAGAACAATAAACAGAGAACCAGGAGGCGATCAATACGAAGACAGATCTAACATTCTACGACATTCATATAGTGTAATCTAGGTCTTTACTCAACACAATTGTAAATCATTACACATAATGAAAGTAAAGAATGCCATATTAAAAGAATGCGAATATCATATATAAAGATCGTTTGTACAAGAGTCAATGAAAACCCACACGCCACAAGTTGGCTAGTTGGGCATCTACTCTAACACATGGTACATATCTGGCTCGTATTTCCTCAACATACACACATGAAACACATCATGTATCGCTGCTAACTCAGCAGGTAATCGTAATTTGTATGCCAAAGATCAAATCCTCTCAACATCAAAGTGACCAACGAATCTAACCAATTTACCCTTAAATCTGAATCTCATCACGCTCTTGAAAGGAGAAACTTTCAGAAATACTCGATCGCCGACCTGAAATTCCAAAGGTCTACGTCTCTTGTTAGCATAGCTAGCTTGACGATCTTGTGCAGCTTTAATTCTACTCCGAATCAACTCAATATGATCTTTCATATGCTGCACAAATTCAGGCGTAGATAGCTATTTCTCACCAAATTCTTCCCAAAAAATTGGTGATCTACACTTCCGAACATACAAAGTTTCGAATGGGGCCATCCCGATAGTCACTTGGTAGCTATTATTATACGAAAATTCGACCAAGGACAAAGAATCCTGCCAGCTACCACTGAAATCCATGACAATTGCTCGCAGCATATCCTCCACAATCTGAATGGTCCTCTCGGATTGGCCATCTGTCTGAGGGTGATAAGCTGTACTCATAGCCAATCTCGAACCCATCGTTGCTTGCAATCTCTTCCAAAATCGGGAGTAAATCTTGGATCTCTATCAGAGACTATCGAAACTGGCACTCCATGCAATCTAACCACATGGTCAGTGTACAGTCTAGCCATCTTCTTCATGGAACACCTCACATCATAGGGAATGAAATGGGCTGACTTCGAAACTCTGCCAATAACAACCCAAATCGCATCACATCCCCTATTCGATCGAGGTAAATGAGTCACAAAATCCATGGCCACGTGCTCCCAATTCCATTGAGGCACTTCTAAACTCTGTAGCAATCCACCAGGTCTCATTCTCTCGGCCTTGACCTGTTGACAATTCAGACATCGAGCTACAAATCTGGAGATATCATTTCTCATACCTTCCCACCAGTAGTGAGACTTCAAGGCATGATACATCTTCTTCTCACCCGGATTCACACTGTAACGACTACAATGGGCTTCATTCAAGAAGGTTTCCTTCAGATCAATCAAATTCGGGACAACCAATATTCCACAAAATCTCAAGCATCCATCAGAAGAAACAGTAAAATCATCTGACTGACCATTTTGGGCTTTAATCTTCAACTCATGAATATACGGGTCAGTTCTCTGCGCTGCTCTAATGTCTGAAATCACCTGTGGTACAACCTAAAGAGAAGAAACCATGAAATACCGATCCTCTGGCTGAAAACGACATCCAGAAGTCCCTAAATTCTCATGGACTTTGGATATACTCAATGACGTCAACATCACAGGCTGCGCTTTCCTGCTCAAAGCATCTGCCACTAAGTTCATCCGCCCAGGCTGATACTGAATCTCACAGTCAAAATCCTTAAGCAACTCCATCCAATGACGTTGCCTCATATTCAGATCTGACTAAGTGAAAATATACTTCAAACTCTTGTGGTCTGTGTACACCACAAATTGCTCACCATACAGAGCCAAATCTTCAACGCAAAAACAATGGCGGCCAGCTCTAGATCATGAACGGGATATCTCGTCTCATGGGGCTTCAACTGTCGAGACGCATAGGCTATCATTCCCCCGTTCCGCATCAACACGCAACCCAAACCATTCAGAGAAGCGTCAGAACAAACAACAAAACCTCCAGAACCCGAAGGCAAAGCCAACATAGGAGCAGTAGTCAACTTCTCCTTAAGAAACTGAAAACTCACATTCATCAGTCCATATAAATCTCTTATCCTTCTGGGTCAACTACGTCACCGGCTTGGCTATCGAAGAAAAACCTTCAATGAAACGTCTATAATAGCCAGCCAAAACCAAGAAACTACGAATTCTGAAACATTCCTAGGTCGTTCCCAGTTAAGAACTGCTTCGACCTTACTAGGATCCACCGAAATACCTTCTGCATATATGACATGACCCAAAAAGATTACTTTATCCAGCCAAAATTCACACTTGCTGAACTTCGCATACAACTGTGAGTCTCTCAGTTTCTGCAACACCAACCTCAAGTGTTCCTTATGCTCTCTGAAATTTCTCGAATATACCAGGATATCATCTATGAAGACAATCACAAAATGATCAATGTACTCACTAAAGACGTGATTCATCAAATCCATGAAGACAGCAGGAGCATTCCTCAAAATCAAAACGGCATCACCAAAAACTCATAATGCTCATATCTAGTCCTGAAATCCGTCTTCGCCACATCAGCGTCTCTAATCCGCAATTGATGATAACCAGATCGCAGATCGATCTTAGAGTATACTGCTGATCCCTGCAACTGATCGAACAAGTCATCAATTCTCGTCAAAGGATACTTACTCTTGATCGTCGCTTTATTCAACTGCCGAAAATCAACACACATCATCATAGATACATCCTTCTTATTCACAAAGAGAATCGGAGCTCCCCAAGGCGACATACTCGGCCTAATAAATCCCTTCTCCAAAAGATCACGCAACTGATCCTTGAGCTCCTTCAACTTAGCTGGCGCCACTCGATAAGGGGCTCTCGAAATCTGGGATGTTCCTGGCACCAATTCTATGCTGAAGTCAATCTCTCGTCTCGATGGGAATCCAGGAATCTCCGAAACACATCAGCTTCATGGCCGACACTAGGGGAAATCTTCGATCGTGAATCAGCACCGTAGAAATCCCACTTCTCTCCAAATTGAGGTCTAAACCTCACTACACCATGGAAACAATCTACAGTCGCTCTATAAGCAGACAACACATCCATACCCAAGATACAATCAAAATCTCTAATCTCCAAGGCAATCAGGTTAGTCACCAACACATTCTCATCAAATCTAATCACATAATTCAAAACCACTTCATGGGACATCAACCATACACCAGCAGCAGTAGAAACAGATATAACATCACACAGTGGGATAACACTCAACCCACACTCATGCACAAGTAAATCAGATATGAAGGAGTGTGATGCTCCTGTATCAAGCAAAACTCGTGCAGGAAAATCAAAGATAACACAAGTACCTGCAATAACTCCTTCAGGCATCTCATTAGCTTGCTCTCTCGTCAAGACATTCACCTGAGCTTGCTGCGGTCCCGGAAACTGAGGTCTAGACGATCCTCCGAACCTAGAAGGTTCTCGTAGTTGGAAACCTGATCGTTGGGACTGAGCAAAAGGTTGCGGTCTCTGCGAAGAACCACCAGCTGAACCTTGCTACGACTGATTCGAAGGTTTTCCTCCCGGAAAAGGACAAACTCTAGCGAAATGTCCAGGTTGCCCACACCTATGACAAGGGCCTTGAACTCCATGGCACTGTGAAGTCATATGGCGACCTCCGCACTGTCCACACATCACTCCTCCGGAGCCACTACCACCGGAGCTAATAGAACCAGAAGAACTCAAATTAGATCATCTTTTGAACTGCTTCCCTCGAGGCTTAAACCTATGGAGATTCGACTGCTGCGAAGTCTGAGGAGGCGAAAATGATGGCATCGCTTCGAGCACATGTTGAAAAGTGCGTCGAGGCGGAAATGATGGCATCACTTCGGGCACATGTTGAAAAGTGCGTCCAGCTTTTGGCTGAACCTGATTCCGCGCTTTCAACAGACTCTCCTCGATGTCCATCGCTCTATCCACTGCCTCGACATAAGTCACAGGAGAACCAGCCAACACCATACGGAACAAATCAGGCCTCAAACCTCTCAGAATCTTGTTCCTCTTCGTCCTCTCCTGGTTAGCAACATGGGGAACATACGATAGAAGCGAAGAGAACTGTCTATCATACTCAGCTACCCTCAAGTTTCCTTGCTTCAATCGAACTCCCGCTCACGGTTATTGTAGTACGACTCACGGATATACTCCTGTCGATAGACTGCACAGAAGCTCTCCCAAGAAATCAAGGTACCACTCTCTCTCATAACTCGGGAAGTACTGTTGGATCGAATTTATGCGAGACCCTCTGTTAAAGTGCAATGACTAGTTATTCGATCAATAACCAGTGCTAGAGGGTGTAACCAGATCGAATGACAAGACGCAAGATTCAGTCAGAAGTTGAAGCCGAGTTCGCAAAGATCAAGCTGGTTTCAGCTGAAGGTTGAAACCAGCCCGATATAAGGCGAGCTCTAAACATGCCAGTTCCAGCTGGAAGACTAAAACCAGCTCGACACTTCGGTCGAACGATCTGGTTAACTTAACTTGAGCTGCAATAGCTCAGTGTTCTTGAATACTTTGTGCACGGAGATACAGATTGAGTAATGTAAGTAAAACATGCGGAAATAACTCAAATTGCACTCTACCGATCGAAGCCTAATTAAACAGTTATAAACGCGTAAGAAAATATATGATGCGTATGAATGTAAATACTGAAACAGTAAAGAAAGATACGCTGAATTTGTTTCTGAAAGTTCGAAGCTCAATCTCCTACATCTCCCCTTCTTCCGCCACGAGAAGGATCCACTAAAAAACTTTGATTACAACGACCCTCGCTGCAACCCACTCCTACGATCCGCAGCCACAAGAACTCCTAGCATCTACCATTGCACACCAGCCCGCAAGCTGTGTGACTAACTTCACTTCTTTTACGCCTCAGTGAGAAAGGCTACACACACTTCTTTAACGTCTCAGTTCGAAAGACAACTAGACTTGTTTAACGTCTCTGTCCAAAGACTACAATGGAAGTCGTTTGATTCGATTCACTCAACTATTCTGTTTAAGCTCACTGCTCTCATGAGTGAATCTGTGTGTGAGAAATATACAGTATAAGCTCTATCTCTCAAGTGCATTCTCACACCCTGGAAAGTGCTCCTAGATCGAGATGGTTGTTCATTGCCTTTCCAGGTTCAGTGTTGTGAATTTTTTGTTGGGGATCCGGATCCGCCCCCCGGCTAGGCAGCGGAAGAACAATAAACAGAGAACCGGGAGGCAATCAATACGAAAAACTATCAACAAACTACGACATTCATAGGATGTTTGAGCGGGTTACCTCGCTGGCACTTGTGCCTGGCTCCAACCGTGATTACAATAATCCGGCTCTTCTCGGTAGATTGCGGTAGTTTACGCCAATCCGGTCCACGACCAGATCCGAGACTCCTTCGTCAGGCTGCACTAGAAGCCCTGACGAGATCAGCACGAACGGATTCTCCACGTCGAGTTGGCCGGAAACCAATTTTCCGACGAAGACGGCGGCGGCGGCGGCGGCGCACGGCGGCGGCGGCGGCGGCGTGTGAGAGGGAGGGAGGCGTGTGTTTGCTATTAGGTTTAGGGTTATGAATGATTGTTTTGTAATGAAGTCATTAAGTCTAAATAAATAGACTTAAAGATGGACTTGGGCCGGTCCAACGGGCCCGGGTCCAAATGACGATATCTATCGCTGTGACTTCATCGTAACTCCGATCGCCGATCAGATCGAACCAATCGACTCAGTTTCCAAAACTGAATGTTATGATGTGAAAAACAATTTTTCAGATCATCAAACCCCAAATAGCAAAATGACCGTTTTGCCCCTCAACAGCGTCAAATCCCGGTTTGACCCCTGTTGACTTTTAGGAAGTCGCACTTCCCGAAATCCTCTTCTCGTGCTCAACACATTGAGCTGAGTATCCGTGCGGGAATTTCGAATCCAGTACTTGTGTGACCCTCAATGGTTCAGGGATACAGCTAGCCGTGGGCCCACAACCATTGTGGCTCCGGAATCACAATTCCGGACCTGCCCAACGGATCAGGGTAAAGCGTCTAGAAACATCGCCCCATGATCCCCTAGGTATCACTGATAGTGCCTGCAAGAACCAGTAATTCCTTCGGGAGGATTAACAAGAGTTCAAACTTGGTTAGCATGCATCGAGTCAAACTCAGACTGCATTGCTTCAAGCCACAAATTAGAATCAGCATCGGAAATTGCCTCCTTGAAGTTCTTGGATCAGATCCAACAAACTTGATCACCTTGATCATCTTCAAGGAGAAAACCATATCTCTCTGAAGCTCTAGGAATCATTTCGGATCTCCTAGGTGCGACCATACCTGGTACTGGCTCAGTAGGTGCGGGAGATTCACTTGGTACTTCGATTGGTTCTCGAACCTCTTTGAGTTCTACTATTTTGCCCTTTCTATCAAGTAGAAATTTCCTTTCAATAAAGGAGGCATTCCTAGAGACAAACACTTTTGTCTCGCTGGGATAGTAGAAATAGTATCCAATGGAATTCTTTGGATACCCAATGAAGTAGCATGAGATGGATCTCGTATCTAGCTTATCTCCCACTGTCTGCTTCACGTAAGCAGGACATCCCCAAATCCTCATAAATGAGTACTTGGGTGGTTTGCCCATCCATATCTCATACGGAGTTTTATCCACTGCCTTGGTGTGGACATTGTTCAACAACATGACCGTTGTTTCGAGCGCATAGCCCCAAAACGAGGTCGGAAGCTCAATGAAGCTCATCATAGATCGAACCATGTCCAACAAGGTTCGATTACGACGCTCCGCTACACCATTGAGCTGTGGTGTCGCCGGATGGGTCCACTGTGAGAGAATCCCATTCTCTTTCAGATAATCTTGAAACTCAGTACTTAAGTATTCACCACCTCGATCAGATCGAAGTGCTTTAATACTTTTGCCTAACTGATTTTCTACTTCAGCCTTGAATTCTTTGAACCTTTCAAAGGATTCAGACTTGTACTTCATCAAGTACAAATACCCGTACCTAGAGTAATCATCGGTAAAGGTGATGAAGTATGTGTGACCGTATTTAGTACCGATACTAAATGGGCCACACACATCAGTATGGATCAAATCCAATAGGCCTTGGTCACGTTCACCCTTGCCCTTGAAGGGTTGCTTGGTCATATTTCCTTTCAGACAGGATTCACAAGTCGGTAGAGATTTTATGTCTGACAGATCAAACAAGTCACTCCTAACTAACTTGTTCATCCTGCTTAGGGAAATGTGACCTAGCCTAGCGTGCCAAAATTGTGCTGGGTTTAAGTTATCGTGTTTCCGTTTAATCGTTGTTGTGTGTGTTTCGACATCGCGAGTTGGAACGTCTTTTAACTTTAAGGTGTATAGATCGTTTTCGCGTTCCCCAATTCCAGTTAAACATTCATTCTTGTAAATATTGCAAATCGAATTAGCAAACATACAAGAATATCCATCTCTATCAAGCATAGGAATAGAAATAATGTTTTTAATTAATTCAGGAACAAATAAAACGTCTCGTAACAACAACTTAAAATTTGAAGACAGAAATAAACAAATATCCCATATAGCTACTGCAGCAACTCTTGCTCCATTGCCAAGCCTCAAGTGGGTCTCACCCTCTCTAAGACGTCGACTTCTTGTCATCACCGACAAATCATTGCAGATATGAGATCCACATCCGGTATCAAGTACCCAAGAAGTTGAATTTAGAGACATGTTTATTTCAATATAGAACATACCTTTTGCAGTTCGCAACTGCTCGAGGTACTCCTTGCAGTTCCTCTTCCAATGCCCAGCCTTGTGGCAGTGGTGGCAAACGTCCTCGCTCTTGTTAGGCTTAGAAGCCCTTGCCTTCGGCTTCTTGGCAGACTTTTCCTCTTTCGCAGGAGCAGAACGTTTCTTGCTCTTGCGTCTAGGTCCTTTCTTCGCAGAGGAAGAAGAACCCAGAAGTAGGACGGGTTTGTCCTTCTTTATGGTCTCCTCGAACACTACAAGCATGTTCACCACTTCTTCAAGAGTGGCTTCCAGCTTGTTCATGTTGAAGTTGACCACAAAGGGGTCAAATGCAGCGGGTAGTGAGAGGAGAAGTAAATCCACAGACAGCTCATGTGGAAGTGAGATATCAAGGCCCGACAGCTTTTCAAGTTTACAAAATGATAAATCTTGTACTGTCAACCGGATAAGAAGTGATCGTGGTACAGAGTTTTTAAATCAAAAATTATCTTCTTATCTGGATGATATTGGAGTAAAGCATGAGCTTTCAGCAGCTAGAACTCCTCAGCAGAATGGCCTAGCTGAGAGGAGAAATCGTACTTTAAAAGAAGCTGCTAGATCTATGATTGCTTATTCAGGCATTTCACAAAAATTCTGGGCAGAAACAGTTAATACAGCTTGCTACACTCAAAACAGATCAATGATAAATAGGATGGTTGATAAAAACGCCCTATGAGATCTGGAATAGCAAGAAGCCTGATATTTCTTATTTCAGGGTGTTTGGATGCAAATGTTTTATTCATAACAATGGCAAGAAGCATCTAACAGCTTTTGAACCAAAATCTGATGCAGGTATCTTTTTAGGATATTCAGCAGTAAGCAAAGCTTATAGAGTGTTCAACAGCAGAAGCTTGAATGTTGAAGAAACTGCTCACGTAGTTTTTGATGAAACAAGCTTCAAGTCCAACTCAGCTGCAAGCCTTCACGATTTGTGCTCACGCTTGGAATCAACAAGTCTCGATGACTCAGACGATGACGTGGCACCAAGAGAATCAGCTGAGGAGGAACAACCAGCAGTGGTCACAACGCACATCAATGTTCAACAAGATCCAACAGGTAATCCAGTTGTTATTGATTTAACTAACTTGGATCAGCAGGATCGAATTACAAGTGCACCAGCTGCTGGAGAAGAAGCGTCGAAGCATCAAAGCAATATACCAGCAGACGACGCTCAACCATTGACTGGTCAAATAGCAGGAAGCAATTCCCAATTCATATCAAGTTCACCTGCTGAACATCCAGTCGCGAGAAATTGTCAAGTAGTATCTCCTGCTGGTCAATCAACGCCTAGCGCATCAAGTCTACCTGCTGATGTATCAGCAGCGAGCACTTCTCACCAGCAGGAAGCAGACGCATAAGCTAGCGATTCAAATCAATTGGCGTCTGCTGATCCAGCAATTGCAAATCATCCAGCAACGCAGGGGGAACAACATCAATCAAATCCCATTGGACTTGATCTTCGATGGAATAGAAATCATCCACCTGAGAACATGTTGCTGCTGGAAATAATCAGCAGTTGCGTGTATACTGCTGGTGCTTATAAGCTATCAGCACTTGCCACCCTCAGCGCAATATCAAAATCAGCAGTAGTGTTTTTACACTTACTGTATCAGCAGATGTGGCTATTAAACCTTTGGCGCGAAGTTATCTTTTTCTGTGTTTTATTTGATTAAAATATTTGAAAATGATTTTCACCGTACGATCTAAAGTTTTTGAAAATTTTCAAATCTCTTTCAAAACAGTACGCGCTAACGGATGGTTGACACGTGTCTTTCCATGCAAACAGTACATCAACATTCTCTCTCTCAAAAGCTTTTCGTATTCCTTATATTCTACGCGCTAACTGTTCATTTTCTTTTACGCTACATATTTGCTATCTCTTGCATATCTCTTTGTGCTCTCTCTTTCGCAAAGTTTTTACAGGCATTTTCTTCGACGATCTTCAATCGACATGGCGTCCTCACTCTACTCAAATGCTCAACACGTGGATTTCGAATCAGTTCTTGGCATGGATGACCCCGGCATGGTTTCAATGTTTGAAGCTCTTATGGCCTCCGGCCTAAGAGGTTTTCTGGGCTGCCCTGCCATAGTGTATGAAGATGCGTTGGTGGATTTCTTTGATAATGCGTCTGTTCGGAACGGGGTGGTTTTCAGTACTGTTGGTGGTCAGATAGTGGAGATTTCTGAGAAGCTTTTTGCAGAGTCGTTTGAGTTGCCAGTAGATGGTTTGGGGGATTTGTCTGAGATGCCAAAGGATGCAATCTTTGATGCGAAGAGCATAGTGTCGTTGTCTGGGGAGCCGATCAATTTATCGGGCAGGAAAAATCAGATGAAGATGCCCTATCGCCTTCTCTGCGATATTGTGGCGAAAGCAATTTCTGTGAAGGCTGGATCCTTCAACGCCATCACTGTTGAGAAGTTTTCTTTAATGACGGCGGTGGTTTGTGATGTGAAGATGAACTGGTCGAAGTTTTTGTTTGGTGTTTTGAAGAAGATGGTGACTGCGAAGTCGAAGCAAGCTAAAGGGTTTGCGATTCAGATCAGTTTGGTGTTGGCGACCTTTCCTACTGTGGAGTTGGGTGAGTCTTCTGCGTTTCCAGCCTCCAAGATTCTTTCAAAGAAGACAGTGCTTCGTTTCGTTTCCATCAACGATAGGGATGGTGCTGAGGAGATCACAGGGGCAGCGAAGAAGAAGGCTGTCTCAAAGAAGAGAACTGCTGCTGATATTGAAGCAGCAGTACCCAAAAAGAAGCGATCTCTCAAGAAGAAATCTATCTCCTCTTGTTTCCAGCCTCCAAGATTCTTTCAAAGAAGACAGTGCTTCGTTTCGTTTCCATCAACGATAGGGATGGTGCTGAGGAGATCACAGGGGCAGCGAAGAAGAAGGCTGTCTCAAAGAAGAGAACTGCTGCTGATATTGAAGCAGCAGTACCCAAAAAGAAGCGATCTCTCAAGAAGAAATCTATCTCCTCTTTGGAATTGGTAGAGGTTGCTGAAGAGGCGTTGGTAGTGGAGCCGTTGGATGTTGAGGAGCCCAGGTGCTCATCTGCTGATGCGGTGGATTTGATCATTCAGCAGGTGCTCGATGAAACGCGAGCAGCTGATGCACCTGCTGATATAACTGAACCAGCAGTGACTGTAGAGAAGAATTGGTATGATCTGCCTTATGATGATCTTGT
>KQ992483.1:101922-121935 GCA_001598015.1 Dorcoceras hygrometricum | reverse complement strand
ACACTATTATCCCCTCAGATAGCATAGGATATCCACGCATGTCTGCGAGCGGTGAATCCTCGACAACGATGCATCGACTCCGCATCGCATCGAGGTCTCACCCAATCCCGACGCCTGGTGACCCCAAGTGAGTCGGCAAACGGGTCAAAGTGAGACGCATGTAGAGTTATCCACTCGACAAATGGTAACCACTTGGAAAGTCCGAAGGAGGGTAGTTCGATAGATCACCAGGTCACTATCTATCTGCATGCTCAGAACATCACAATGTTCCCTACCAATGAAACGTGGTACTTCGCATCGCAGATACTAGTCTCGAACTCGGGCGGCCTTATCCTCATTTTGACGGCCCAATCGATTAGGAACATGTTCAGAATACACAGCGACTATTAGATGTGTTTTATGATAGCCGTCATACCCACTATCACATCTAACATACGCTTTAGTGCATTCTAGGTCTTTACTCAACACAATTGTAAATCATTACACACATAATGAAAGTAAAGAATGCCATATAAGAAAATGCGAATATCATATATAAAGATTGTTTGTACAAGAGTCTATAAAACCCACACGCCACAAGTTGGCTAGTTGGGCATCTACTCTAACATTTTTCTGATTTTCATTTTGGCTGGCACAACACTGTTACGACTTTATTCTTCTCAGCACCACTTCAAATCGCTGCATGTGCTCTGTTTTATAGCCTTGCATGGAAATTTGTCCGTTGGACACAAAGTAGTAGACGTTGAAAGGTCTCCGACATTGTTGTACTTTGCGTCCTTTGTCAATAAATGCGTTGCAGGCTTTTCTTTACTTTAATCACGTGAGCACTGTTCTGAGAAAACAATACAAGCAAGTCGATTTGAATACTAAACATTGTTTGTCGTTTTAGCGTTGTATTCAAATCTCCTTGCTCGTAGATTTGATGACATCTGTCCTGCCATCTAGCTGGTTTGTCCTTAACCAGCTTGCCAGCTTGTTCATCAATCTGATCTGCATCGAGCTGGTCTTGTTCGAGCTGGTTGCTTCTTCAAGCCGTTCAGAGATCTCTTTTTCTCCTCTCGTTTGCAATCGCTCTTGAGCAACTCTTCTAATTTGCTCTTGTCAGCTGATCTTCTTTGAGCTGACCTTCATCATCTTCAGAGCTAAGGTCTTTTTTTCACGATCTGCTCCTGAAGATTATGCCCAGCTGGTTTGTCCTTAATCATCTGGTTTTAGTCTGCTCCTGTATCTAAGCAGACACTGCTTTTGAGCTGTTCCCTCAAGCTGGTTTTCTTAGGTGAACCATCTTGAGTTGAAGAAGACTGCTCGAGTTCCCCACCAGCATGCAGATTCTTTCTCGTCCAAGGTGGGCACCTAGAGCTAGTCTCCCTTCTTGTTGAAGCAGCTCTCTTGTCCTGGCTGACCTTCCAGCTGGTCCTTCAGCTGGTCGTTCAGCGAGGTATAGTATACACCGCTGGTGATCGAATCTGCACTCGATCACTGCGCTTGTACCTGTCTTCGCACTCAATCACTGCTCTTGTACACTGCACTTGATCTGCGCTTGAGCTATTTTGTACTTGAGCATTCTGCGCTTCAACTCTGCACTTCTTCTCTGCTCTTGATTTTGCGCTTGAACTGCTCTCACACTCTGCGCTTGATCTTCGTGCTGCTCCAACATCCAGCTGATGCACCAGCTTGATGTACCCCGCACTTTTGGAAGTAAACTGTCGGACCAGTTTGGGCGTCCCCTTACTGTTCCAGCTAGATATCTTCGACCAGTCCAGCTCAGGAGTCCCTTCACTGTCCTAGCTTGGATATCTTCACGTCTACTCCAGTCTAAGCAAGCTGCGCATGTCAAGTAGAGCGTTAGTACAATAGAAGCAGATTTTGTGTGAATCAAAACTTAGATTCTGATCTGTAAACCCAGATCCAACAAGTACCTTTCCACTAGCGTTGAGCATGATCCCTCAACTGCAAAACAGCCAACTTCAGTCTCTTCTCCTGGGTGTACTCCACCGTGTCAAACAATTCCTCCATATGTTCCAACCAACCTTTAGCCATCAGACCACTCTCGGCGCCAGTGAACGTAGGGGGATTCATCCTCTGGAACCTAGCCAGAACTAGCTCCATCTCGCCAATTTGTCTAGTCACATCTTCCACCTCTGGCTGTCTAGCATGACGACGCAAAGGTACACTCTGCTGGTCAACATACTCATCGCTCTTGGGAGCCCTAGACTCCTCACCAGTCTGCCTAGCGATTCTACTTCTACCTCTCCTCGACGGCATCTATCAAAACTCAAGGTAAGAACAACCAGCAGATAAATCACAGAGGCAGATAATCAAAATCACAAAGTCAATTACAATAAAAACTCAAACTCGGTGCCTAGACTCGAGTGTGTTGGAAAAGAAATCGAGTTTATCCCAGTTTAAGCTCTGATACCAAAATGTCAGGCCCGGTGCGCTAAAACACAGATTAATTACTCAATTAATCACAATTATGCAGAAGCATAGGGCTAAAAATTTTCTTTTTGGGCCTGAACCAAAATATCATCTCAAAATACATTCATAATTAAAATAGGATTTTAACTCAAAACTCAACACATCAATAACAACAAATAGATGTAAGATACAATTACAGATCCCCAATACATAATCACGCAGGGCATCCCCTGGTTCAATACATAATATAATAACTGGGACTCAGAACGGGGATCTACCAGCTGACGCTCCACTCTGTCCAGCTGGGTTACCTGAACATCCTGCAAAGGCCAATCACAGGACCAAAGCAGCCCAAAACAGAGAAAAGAAACGAGGTCAAACCTCAGTACGAAGAGCATCTAAAAAGCAAAAATTATATCATTCATGCAATATTTCAAACGTGCAATGCATGAGGGCTACGAAGAATCATCGGTAGGCAAGGCACAACGACTCAGCTGTGCAGAATCAAATCCTGTGATATTCAGATAAGACAGATCAACCGACCATCACAGTTCAGTGGTATTCAGGCACGACAACTCAGCCGGCCACCACCTCAATATTGAGAAAAATCATCGGTAGGCAAGGCACAACGACGTCAGCTGTGCAGAATCAAATCCTGTGATATTCAGATAAGACAGATCAACCGACCATCACAGTTCAGTGGTATTCAGGCACGACAACTCAGCCGGCCACCACCTCAATATTGAGAAACTCTCGGGAAGAAGATAAGAAATATCGGGTCTCCAATTCGCTAAGTGTTGGTCAACACTTATTTATACTCCAGTCAACGCTACAGTGAAAGTCAATCACTTAAGTCAAAGCTGATTCCAGCATTCAGATCTCAGCGCTACATCAGATCTTACTTCTCTACGCTATACTAGCGCGCGACCACCAAACGACGTCGTGTAGGAGTCCCAAACATAACATCCGCTCGCAAACATCCAGATCTGGCTTTCATCAAACGACGTCGCACCAGAGTCCATTTCTCATCAAATCTGATGCTTCGCTAAACGACACCACATCACTCATACTCAAACAACGCCAAATCTGATATATGCCAGACGACATCGCATCACCTACACTTAACCCTCGCATACCCGGATAATCCAAAACGACATCATTTCGCTTCCCACGTAAGAAAACACGCTCATTCACACTAGGGACAGATCTGAACACCCAGATCTTACTCAAATCTGAAAATAACAAACCGATCTACTCAAACTGCGAACCAAACCGATTCTTCCAGCGTCTCTAATTCACTCGCGCGGGGTATTTACCCAAATCTGAACTCCAGCGATAGGCAATACACCAAATCTGTCAGCGTTACGCTCTCCCTTACTAACAATACTCACCCGATACACTTCTAAATCAAATCCGAAGCTCGCATACTCAAATCTGCCCGCGTCCAAAGCGAATCTCACAAACATCTTTGACCAATATTCCTAGGCCAAACACCCGACAAATCATAAGGCATATTTCTCCGATTAAACCCTCATTCCAATCAAATCTGCTCAAACATCTTACGAGATTAAATCGGGCTATTTCCTCAAATCTATTCGTAACACGCCGCTAATTAAATCTATTAATTACAGTCCTCATAGTACACATACTTGTTGTGCCATTTGTATCTTCGTCATATATAATTCAACATGTCACCTGGTGAACAACTCGTGGTGTGTATTGAGCCAGTTTAATATTTGAACAGATCATAGTACACATACTTGGAACATCTCGCGGCGTGTATTGAGCCAATTTAATATTAGAAATAATAAATTTCCAATATGTCACATAGTGAACAAGCTTCAACTCATCCAATATTGAAACATCTTCGTTAGGCTGATCTACTTCTCTCTAATCTGTGAGTTGTTCGTCTAAGATGATCTTCTTCTCTCTAATCTGTGAGCTATTCGTCTAAGATGATTTGCTTCTCTCTAAGCTGTGAGATGTTCGTCTAGGCTAATCTGCTTCTCTCTAATCTGTGAGCTGTTCGTCTAGGCTGATCCGCTTCTCTCTAATCTGTGAGCTGAGCTGTTCGTCTAAGCTGATCTGCTTCTCTCTAATCTGTGAGCTGTTCGTCTAAGTTGATCTGCTTCTTTCTAATCTGTGAGATGTTCATCTAAGCTGATCTACTTCTCTCTAATCTGTGAGCTGTTTGTCGAAGCTAATCTGCTTCTCTCTAATTGTGGGTTGTTTGTCTAAGCTGATCTGCTACTTCTGTATAATCTGTTCAAGTTCTTATCTGTTCTAATCTGCTCTTGCAACTCTGTGCTGATATCTTTTCTAAGCTGATCTCCTAAGCTGATATCTTCTCTAAATTGGTTTCTTCTGTGATTCCCTTTGCTGTAAGCTGTATCAGCTTAGCCAGCATACTCAATTAAATCGTTAGAAACTAAATTAACAAGTTTTGTATTCTTCAAAATCAAGATCTGATCTGTGTAACAGATCCAACATTCACCAATCCAGTTTAAAATACATATGCAACCAAAACGGATAAGAGAATCGAAATTAACAAGAAAAACAGTATTTTTCCTATACTCTAATCGAGAAAAAAAGCAGTATTTTGTCCATAATTTCATAAGAAAATTACATTACATGACCAATTCAAACGTGGGCTCTGTTTCCAGTACTCACATATGTCGGAAAAACAATTAATTGCTTCGGATTGTCAGGCCCCATTCTTCAGTGGGATCTGTTAAGTAGTCATGACGAGCCATGGAAACATAGATATGCCTTGGGTTACCGACGACTGTGGCGGAGACGGAGACGTACGACGGAACAACCTTCGGTTCATGAGGACAGTGGCGGAGACTTGATGAGTGGTGTGGGCCGTCTGCCAAATTTCTTCACTTGATCTGGATTTAAATGAGAGTGTAATGGGGAAAAGGATTGTCCAAAGCTTCCTCGATAAGCTTCTTTGATGTAAAAGAAAACAAAAAGGTGACAGCTAACAAAATGAATAGAAAAAGCAAGCTCAAAATGTCGCGCACGAGACGCTCACCTGCTGGTATGTAGCATATATATATATATATCAATTCGATATGGTGGGCACCCAACATGGGCACCAGGCTGACGTGGTGTGTGTGTGTGTGTGTGTGTGAGGGAGGTTCGAGTGCAAATAAAGATAGAAGTTTGGGTGGATCTAGTAAAAAACAACTAATTGAAGGAGTTTTCGGGATATATATACACGCTGTCCACTCCGATTAGTGTTCTTCTGCACCATTCCCATTTCTTCTTCGCCCGAACCCGAGGCGAGCACAGCTCTGGTAATTCTCCGTACCGATTCTATTCTTCTTCGATTTCGTCCACGTATGATGGATTGTTTTGATTTCCTTTTCCTGAGTATCAGAATTAAATTCCAATTCCATTTGATTGTTCCTTCTATATTTTAAAATATTGTTACTCGGCCGCTTTGGATTATTGTTCATCCTTTGTTAGTAGAAGTGTTTTACTTGATCTGAGGTCTCCTGATTCTCTAGATCCGTGGTAGATAAATTTCTGGTGGGGAGATCAAGGTCTGAACGAGCTTAGATCTATCTCACGACATCGGATATTCTGAACTGATTTTGTCTATTTTTCGATTATATGGGCATGGATGTTCTGTTAAGCATAAGAATTACGCATGATTATTATTATTTTTGTGGCTTCATTTTTGTTTCCCAAGTATGATTTGTGTTGCTACGGGTGATTCGATATGTATTTTCTGTTGTCCTTGTTTTGTCATAATACTGTGGCTCTGCTTTTCTTTTCCCTTTTATACTTCCATACTTATCAATGAGAGATGAAGTTAGTTGTTGAACTCATCCTTTTGATTCCCACATTCATCCTAACACGTTTCAACGTCCTTTCATTTAATATTCATACTATTTCTTCTTTACATTATGACTAACATTACATCTTTTAGCCTGTAATGTGATCTTATCTGATAACAAGATTTATGTTATGGCGCACTCTTGTGCTCTGTATTGCATGAGTTCTCTGGCATCAAGAGTTTATAAGGCTCTGCTATGTGATTTTAGTATCTCTGATTACGTTCCATTTTTTCAAATTTTTCCTGTACTATGTAACTACTCAAAAACTAGAGTGTCCCTGTAATTGTCTTGCTTCGCGGTTTACTAGTCCTCGTCTACTTATGCTCTTGGTATTGCAGTTGACTAGTCCTTACCTTCCTAAGTGCTACTGCAGATATTCTTTAAAATGACTGATCAGCACCAGCTCCCAACTATTGCACATAAGGTGGCTAATCAGCTGCATATAAGTTCCAGTTTATTGCAAGATGTTCAAACACGATATGGGGGTTTCCAACGTCCTGCCATGCATCAGAGACAATTTGCGTATGGAAATTATACAAATGCAGGATTGCAGTACCCAATGACTTCTCAAGTCGCTCAGAATCTGTCTCTGATTTCTACGAATGCTGCACCAGTGTTTGTCCAGGCTCCATCTGAGAAAGGCATCAAACACTTTGCCATCGACTTTCTTATGGGTGGAGTTTCAGCTGCTGTATCGAAAACAGCTGCTGCCCCTATTGAGAGGGTAAAGCTTTTGATCCAAAATCAAGATGAAATGCTTAAGTCCGGCAGACTCTCGGAACCGTACAAGGGGATTGGAGAGTGTTTCAAGAGGACCATCAAAGACGAAGGAGTTGGATCATTATGGAGAGGGAACACTGCCAACGTTATCCGCTACTTCCCCACTCAGGTTCTCCAAACTTCTTATATTCATGATACATGAGTTTACATCTCTGTACTCTGCTCTTACCATGATTTGCTATATGTTATAACTTGTTCTACAGGCCTTAAACTTTGCGTTCAAGGACTACTTCAAGAGACTCTTCAACTTTAAGAAAGACCGTGATGGTTACTGGAAATGGTTTGCTGGCAACCTTGCTTCTGGTGGTGCAGCTGGTGCTTCCTCATTGCTATTTGTTTACTCTTTGGATTATGCTCGTACTCGTCTTGCCAATGATGCCAAGGCGGCGAAGAAGGGAGGAGGTGAAAGACAATTCAATGGTTTGATCGATGTGTACCGGAAGACCCTGAAATCTGATGGTATTGCCGGTCTTTACCGTGGATTCAACATCTCATGTGTTGGCATTATCGTGTATCGTGGTTTATACTTTGGAATGTACGACTCTTTGAAGCCTGTGGTCCTGACAGGGTCGATGCAGGTTAGTATTTCTCTATACTTGATTTCTAGTTACAGGTCGCTGCTTGGGTCCAAGAACCAAGGTTTTACTTTTGAGGAAACCTTTTGATTCACTTTTTTTGTAGTTTCGAAACAAACATTCTGATGCACTCGGCAAATCCAGTGAGCAAGGAGCATAAGCTGTCTTTCCTCTCAAATGGTTGTTTGTCTTATTATATGTGTAACATTTGTGAAAATGTAAATCTACCCTTCTAAAAATGCACTAAAAGTCCCCATGAGTGAATTAGAAGGTCCATAACCATCTGTACATGATAGTTCTGATGACTTTCAACACAATGCATTCCATTATTTGATTTTTTTATGCGGCTTAATAGAGGTTACCAATGTAATGGGATTTACCTGTTCATGATTGCAGGACAGTTTCTTTGCTAGCTTTGCACTTGGTTGGCTCATCACAAATGGTGCTGGTCTCGCCTCCTATCCAATCGACACTGTTCGTAGAAGAATGATGATGACATCCGGTGAAGCCGTGAAGTACAAGAGCTCTCTGGATGCTTTCTCTCAAATCTTAAAGAATGAAGGTGCCAAATCTTTGTTCAAGGGTGCCGGTGCAAACATTCTTCGTGCAGTTGCCGGTGCTGGTGTGCTTGCAGGTTATGACAAACTTCAGGTGATTGTCTTCGGCAAGAAATACGGCTCTGGTGGTGGTTAGAAATCCCCACTATCCTTGGGATGAAGACGGTGATGAAAATCTTTTTGTTGTTTAGTTTGAAAATTTGATTCGGTACTATGTTGAAGCAATTTGAATAATTCAAATTGAGAGGGGGTCTGAACCCAAACTTTGCTGTTTCCCCCTTTCTTAGGGTAGAGGTGTCTGGAACCTTGTGTTATGGGGAGGGTTTACTCGCTCTAGAACGCAACCCTGCTATTGTTGTCCTGAGATTTTGAGTTTAAGAAAATACCAACGCTCTGTTAATTTACTACAACTTATCAGCATTCGTAGTTTTGAGATGCATCTTTTCCAATGCTACAAATCGTCAAATCTAAGATGAAACAGATCCATAAAATTGCAGATGTGGCCCTTTTATTGTAAAAGTTCATATCCATAGGTCAATTTCCTTTTCAAGGTTGATCTACATGTTCGTCTTAGAGGTAGAATTTGGGTAGTGTTTACTAGTCAATCATATTAAGATTTTGTTTTGATTGGAGATTAGAGCATCGGGATAGGGCAAGGAAGGATATATGATGAAACACCCAATGAATTTATCGAGGATGGAAGGCGAAAATTTTATCATAGATGGAGAGTTTCATGTACGTAGTTATCACCATTGGATAGAGTTCATGTAGTTAGAATTATCGGATGTGGTAGACCCCACATCTATTGGTTAATCCCTCGGCTGGAGTAATAATCTGCGTGGGGTAATGCTCCCTGTAGGACAGAATTTCCCAATTGAGTG
This sequence comes from Dorcoceras hygrometricum, assembly GCA_001598015.1. Taxonomy (NCBI): domain Eukaryota; kingdom Viridiplantae; phylum Streptophyta; class Magnoliopsida; order Lamiales; family Gesneriaceae; genus Dorcoceras; species Dorcoceras hygrometricum. The sequence continues at coordinate 112,876 of KQ992483.1, read as the reverse complement.
TGAATGGAAAAGCATGCCTTATATAAAATTAAGATCTGTAATCGAATCAAATCTTTCCCCTGGTACACAGATTTTGTGTTTTTTAATTTGATTATCAACCGTATTTTCCCTTTCAGCCTAGATAGCAACTACCAAGCTATATAATCACACTGATCTATGCGTCCTTCCGTTCACTCTACAAGATAGTGGAACGAACAGCAAACTTGGTTAAATATCTCCAATTCCACGTACTCCACATACAATCTACCTCTGTACAAGACAGCCCCAGATATACATTTGAAGTCTTGCAAACTGACCATACTTAGAATTGGGATTTGAAACTACACGCTGAGCTTTGGCCTGAAATCGGTGCCCACCAACCCCTTGGTCATATCATCCAAACACGCCATTCGTATACGTTCAGGAGTTGCCGGATTATCAAGAGGAAACCAATCGTTGCATCCAACTTCAGCTCTTGCAGAGATGATGGCATCTTTTATTGCAAAAAAGACAGCCGAGGCAAGAAAGAATGGAGGCTCGCCCACTGCTTTTGAGGAGTGGATGGCCTTCACATTTGGAGCACCCTGGAAATTTTGTTCAGTACACAGAAGTCTAAGTTGGTTCCCAACGTAAATGAGCTATGCTAGGTGATGAAAATGCATATTTTTTTCCCATGGTAAGAGAATCATTAGAGTATTTTTAAAAGAGTCATTAATAACGCTGCTGTTATTTTTTGTTTTGTAACCGGCATATATGATCTATCTCGCTAGAACTTGTTGGTTTGGTTTACTTAGCCAAACCAAGCAACTTTATGGAGCTAGGAAACTAATGGGTGAAAGACTAGATTTCTTGTGGATATTTAGCAGCCAAATTAATCAGATACGCCCTGACGGATATACATACAGGGAGAACAATGAAGGAGCATGCTGGTAGCAGATAAAATGCAACGCCTCCATATATACAATAACAAAGAAACAAGGAAAAAAACTGTCTTCTTTTCTCCTAAATATTTACTGAAGAAGAACTTCACATGATTTCCGTTTTCTTCGTAATGAAATAAAGTGGATGTGAAAACTTGAACAGTTAAAATTAAGTATTAAGATGTTTACCTCGAGGAGGGAGACGTTGAATTTGAACGGGACATCATTGACTGAAGGAATTTTGTAGCTACCAGGTCCACACGTATACAGATATCCCGGTGGTACCCATTTATGAGCAGCATCACCCCATTTGAGCTCTTCCAATGCTACCCATCCAAGACCTTGTATAAATGCTCCTTCAATCTGAAGAGTGGAGTCAAATAAGATAAATAATGTCAATCACGAGAAATGAGTGCCAGTTTTTGAGTACTAATATTCATTAATCTACTAGCCATAGTCTTTAACTAGAATAAATCGATGGGATTGAAATGTAACTTTTGGAATGTTATAAACTTCAAAAGAACCAAGTTACATGAAATAATATTAATACGTATAGATAGCCTTTAATGAAACGGTAGATGGTTGATTCCACAATTTGCTGCAAGAATAGGCAATGCAAACTGCTATATACCATGGAAACACTTCATTGCAGTGAAATAACAGAGACAATAATTATAATTGCTTGAACTTGTAAAAAATTGTGAACAAGAAACCACCTGTCCGATGTCAATCGCAGGATTAATAGAAAATCCAAGATCCAAAATAATGTCTGCTCGCCTTGTGTGGAAGTCACCAGTCAATGTGTCGATTTCCACTTCCGCAAAAGCAGCCCCATAAGTGAAGTAACGGAATGGAGACCCTTTACCCGTTGTCCAATCAAAGTTAATATCGGGTGTAATGAAAAATCCATGCGCAGAAAGGTCTATCCTTTCCATGTAGCATGCATAAGCAAGCTGATAATTGAAATCATGGAACTAGTATCAGTGAACAACACTAATTGACTATTTACTCTAACAGAGTGTTTTGGATGGTATGGCCATGAATGTGTTGTTTGGTTTCCTAAAATTGTTAGAAACTAATGAAATTTGAGCAAGATAAGAATGAGAAGTTAGTGAAAGAAATAGGCCGCAGAGGTGCAGAGAGCTTACCTCAGCAAACGAACCAAAATTATGTTTTGATGCAATCGGCTCCATTCGTTTTCTTATTTGCTCACATGCATCTAAAACTGCTGCACCATACATGTCAGAACTTGCAGAAGCTGCAGTTGGTGATGCATTTGGAACCTGGCACAGGCACACAAGTAGGCACCAGATATAATATAAGTTATGACTCATATCAAGACTCTAAAGTATCAATGAACTGTTACCTTATCTGTACTTGTCTCGGATATAAAGACAGAGCTGAGAGGAATGCTGAACGCTGATGCAGCAACCTGTGCAACTTTTGTATGCAGGCCTTGCCCCATCTCAACACCACCGTGTGTGACTAATACTGTTCCATCTGTGTATACTTGAACAAGAGCACCTGCCTGTAAACCGAATTACAATGGGAGAAAGTACGTATACTTTCCAATTAAATGAAGATGGCAGTGACCAAATACTAATACACAGACAACTTTTTGCAGGACATTTGGCTTCAAAATGTTATAAATGTTTTCATCAGTTACACCATCCAAGCTGACATTAAAATATTGAAAGTGTGGAATGTTTAAATCACCAAAAGCACCGTCTACTATGGAAAAGGTGAAAGTAAACATAATTACCTGATTCATGAACTTAGCAGTGAAAGATATGCCAAATTTTGTAGGTACAATGGAAATTCCACGCTTCTTCCATCTATTATGAAGATTAAATTGCTCAACTTCTTTGCGAGCAGCCGAAAAGTCACAGGATTGCTTCAGTTCATTCCATAGACTCTCCAAGGTACAGTGTTCAATTATTTGACCATAATGCAGCACTGATCCCTCACTCTGAAAATTAGCTTCCTGAAAAAGGGAGAGCATAATGTAAATTGTAATATCTTATCAAATGCATGTGATATATTATTAATTCATCAAGGGAAGCTCTTTCCTACCCTAATTTCTTCAGGACATTTTTTAACTTCCATGGAAATTCTTTGGATCCAATTTTCAGCAATTATCATTCCTTGTGGACCGCCAAAGCCCCGAAAAGCAGTGTTACTGGGTAAATTAGTGAAGCAAACCTTTCCTCTAATCCTGACATTTGGTATCTCATATACATTGTCAGACGAAAACATGGACCGTTCAAGCACCGCAAGAGACAGATCGAGTGAATTTCCACCATTATTGAAGATTTCAAGATCCAAAGCAAGAACTTTTCCGGAATTTGTAAAACCAACCTGCAAAACATCATTAGATCACTGATTTTGTGTTCCTCAAAACATTCAAAAGTGACCATCCCCCGAATAATTACAGACATTCATGCATGGAATATTAATCACTTCAATGAAATTTTAAAGTTGCTTACATAATTGGAAGTTTCTCATGCTCCAAGAAATTTTAGGGAAAATATACCTTATACTTTCCAAGAAAGCTATGTCGTTGTCCAGTTGTCATCATATCAACATCCCTGTCTAATGTTATCTTCACAGGACGATTCAGTAAATATGATGGGATGGCAGCCACAGCAGCAAAGATGGCACACCTTGTTTCTTTCCCACCAAAACCACCACCAATTCTTTTGGTCTTGCAGACGACTTTGGACATTGGAATCCCAAGAACACGGGAAACATATTTTTGGTGCTTCTGAGGGCACTGAAAAAGAACAAAATCACAACTTTTTAACATAATTTTGTTCACAAATCTTTACAAACATCCTATCATTGAAATGAAGACATTTATAAGACCTAAACAAGAAATTATGTTGTGTAGAATAAGAAACCTTTACGATACACTACTTACTTGAGTAGATGAAATCATATGAACCTCGTTCCCACCATCCATTGTCCATATTAAAGTGCTATTTGGCTCTAAGTAGAAATGTTCCTGCCCACCGACCTGAATTTCTCCCTCTATAATCTTATCACACACACCCGACAAAAAGCAGTGTTCCACATCCCCTTTCCTCATACATCTTTCAGTATTAGGATGGAAACTATTAGACAAGATGGCGTCTTCTATGCATAAAACTGCAGGTAATTCTTCATATTGAACAATAACTTTACGAGCGGCAAGTTTCGCATTTTCATGTGTATCGGCAACAACTACACCAATAATCTGCACGATAAAGTACAGAAAAGATTTTAGCATTACAAATTTAGTTTCTTAATATTAATTAACCAGTGTACGCCTAAATCTTGAAGAACTGTTAGCTGAAAAAAAGCCAGAGTAAATAAAGTTTACCTGACCCACACAAGTGACAACTTCTGTAGCAAAAAGCTCTTCGTCTGTAATAATTGGCCCGACAGCATTACTCCCCGGCACATCTGAGGCAAAAAATATTCCTGCGAACCCTGGGGAAGACTTGGCTGCTGAATCATCTACTGAAAGTATTCGAGCATGAGGCTTCTTACTCAATATTAAAGCAGCATGTAAGCTGTTGGGAGGCATGGGAACGTCATCTGTATACTCTGCCTCACCAGTAACCTGAGAAATGTCAGATCATCAGTGAAACTAAATGTTAATATCTACCAGCAGCCACCAGATTTTGTACGTGCAAACCTGAAGCCTCGATGACATATGTACTTCAGGAGCACCAACAGCACTCCCACGCTTTACAATCTCGAATTTCTGAGATCCCATAACTGAAGGATGGTGAAACGATTTTACTGCTGAAAGGTGAGTTATTGGTACAGCTTCATCAAAGGATGCTTGTCCATCCATTTGATGACAAACCCACAAGAAAAACTTGAAGAAGAAGCTCAAGACTAGGGATTTTCTAAATTCGACCATTCCACCTGGGGCATTTTCTTTCAGCACAACATCCTTCTCCAGAACTTCCAATGCACCCTGCAGGAGTTCTTGGTTCCATTGCTTTCCAATCAAAAAGTTCTTTGTCTGATTTACAGAGAAGGAAAATGGAGCAACCCCCCCATAAGCAATAGAGGCATCAGAAACCACCCACTTTTTATCCTTCTCTTTAAGACAAACACGCATTCCAGCATTCACAATTGCAATGTCGTCATCTCTCCTGTGAGATTGCTTAAATTCTTTTACATATTCATTCTCAGTGTTCCACGGGAGCAAAACGGAGAGAAGGATCTCATTTGTAGCAAGGTCTACTTTACGGTAACCAAGAAAAAAGTTTTCAGCCTCGCATTTCCGCATATTTCCTTTACTATCAGATATGCAGAACTTTGCTCTAGCAGCCATCCACAGAGGGTTCAGATCAGATATAGGACTGGCAGTGCAAATATTTCCTCCCACAGATGCAAAATTTCTTATCTGTGTCCCAGCGAACCATTTAAGTTGTTCAAGGATAGCTCTACAAGATGAAGTTTGAAAAGTACCATGTTGGTCTATAGCTATCTTAAGTACTTTTGCAAGTTCTGAGAGTTTGACTGCTGCACCTATCTCCAAGCCATCATCTTTTACGGTCAATTGATTGAGCTCAGGAATATGAGCAACATGGATCAAGACGGGATAATGGAAATTTTTTAGCCTTGTCTCAATACCCACCTCTGTGTTACCAACGACCAACTTCGCGTTCGGATACCGGACCTTTAAATCAAAAATATGTTGAAGCTTCAAGGGACGATACCACCTAAGTCCATTTGAACCAGTCAAACATAAAGAAGTCGATTTTCTCATTAGAAGTTCAGGTGGAAAGATGAGCTCTTTTTCAGTGTATGCAGTTCCATCAACCTCGTTATATGAAACTGGCTTCAAAATCTCGGGGCTTCCTTCACAATCCTTTCCAGTTGACCGGCATGAACAAGGCTTACCAGTTGAAGGACAAACAAACTCACCATTTGAAAGGATAGAGGATCCATTGGTGTACAATGCATCATTCGTTCTGGAGAATACTCGAAAAGCATCTATTATTGGTCGATAACCAGTACATCGACATAAATTTCCTGCAAGGTGTTCTTCAATGTCCTCTTTGGTGGGTGGTATCTTGGAAGATCGTAGTAAGGCATACATCGACATGATGAAACCGGGGGTGCAAAAGCCACACTGTGAACCATGTGCACGTGCTAATGATTCCTACAATATGGTGTCTCAGAATAATAAGAACAAAAACAAACATATACATTAAAGTAATAGAAAACCCCATTAAACCATCCGCGAGATTATGTGAAAGATTGCTCTTTAAGCAATAAGAAAAAAATCATGATACTTTGAATGGAAAAGGACCTTGACAAATACACAAAATTTCAGATTAGTACAGAAGCTGGAACATTCCTTTGTCAACAGGGTGTACCAAATAGCACATTAATGCAGTCAGGTTAATATAGGAATTCCCAACTAACCAAGGAAAATCCTAACTGAGGGAGTAACTTCACTATCACTTCAAAATTTTAGTCATAAATCCTAAAAATCTAAGTTGGAGAGCCAACCACAAAATGATCCTTTCCAACAAATAGTAAAGACCTTTGCTAGTAGAACAATGGAACTTAAATCACAATAGATTATCAAAGCAAGCATGACCAGTCAAAATTATAATTCAGTTGAGAGGCCATTATCTACTGCAACTTATAAAAATGAAAGAGTCTACCTGAATTGGATGCAACCCATATCTGCGGTTCCCAACACCCTCAACTGTGATCACATGCATCCCTTCGACAGAATATAAAGGAGCCAAGCATGCATTCAACGAAAGATGCCTGAAAGAATGGTTCAAAGTGGGTGGGGGGGGGGGGGGATCACTTATATCGCTGAACTGAGAATTGAACAAAACGTAGGCTGCGGAACGAGTAATAGAATGAAACAATTACTTAAAGAGCTAGAACAACACTTGAGGCAAATTTGGAACTCCGATCAAAGCAAATCTATATAAGTCATTTGACCTTAGAAACATTTTTAACTACTGAATCTAATCTCTCTCCATGATTTTATCCTTTGACTAATACGAAAATCTATATTTGGATATTAAAAAAACTATAGATAACTTAAGCAGCATGTTTCGGAAAGGAGATATATTACATTGCCGGATAGGAGACTTACACACATTTCCTAGTATTTTGATCAAAATAAGATATCATCACAGTGCATGCCCCACAACCACCCTCACCACATCCAAGTTTCGTACCAGTTAGACCTATACCTGCATTGAGGATGAAAGACAGGAAGATAAATAGTCGCCACAAAGAAAGTAGGAGAATAAGATTCGGTAGATCAACTATCGCATTATATCCAACAAAAACGGTTGGAGAATTTTCACACACTATGAAGTAATGATATAAACAGTTTTAATGAACCATACACAAGAAATTGTTCTTCATAAAAAGGTTGACGAAAGAAAACAGTTTTAAGATCAACTCGAATCACTCCTTCAAGCCAAGTTCATAAAATCTACTTCAAATCTCACACGAGAAACAAGAATAAGTAAGCTAATCCCTTAGCTAGTAAATTCAATAAAATCAATCATTCTTCGAATATTTTATACGTATTGGGGGAGACAGGATTTTTTTGCGTGGAAGTGAACCAGAAGCTCTGAAATCCACATAGCTAAAGCTAAGAAAACAATCGGTGACGAAATCATGCTGTCCCGCATACATAGAAATACACAAGTTTATATGCGGAGGCGGACCTCTGAGATACTCAAGAAGAGTTAAATGGGCCAAACCGTCGGGCAACACTCGACGGACCCCATTAACGAACAGAATCGCTTCCTTAGCTTCAGATTCTTTGGCGATCGCCACTTCATTCTCCGTCAAAGATCCCATCTTTAACTCCCTCACTTCTTCCCTGTATATTTATTACAACAGTCGAAACAACTGCGAATCAAAAATTTTCAGAGTGTTTCTTGGGTTCTTGCAGCATAAGAAGAGCAAACGAATTTTGCTTCGACATAAATGGAATTTTCAAATCTGTCGACTTAGGCTAGATGTTGGTGTTCATCAATGGATGGATAGACCTATGCATGCTGACACCTACCTACGGGGGCATTCTTGTTGTTTTTTTAATTTATTTTTCTGCATAGTTTAACATTAATAATAATAATATTATTATTATTAATATTATCATTGTGATCGTTATTGTTATTGTTATAGTTATATTAAATAACTATCACCCGATGTATATATTATAACTTATAAAGATATGATTGCATAAAATTAAGTAATTTATAAATAAAATAACAACATATATACTAAGCTACACTCAATAATATATGTTGAGCCAATATTTACAAATTAATTGACTTGTATAATAGGTAAATAATTAATGCATTTAGATTTATGGATTATTTGGCGTGTTATATGGGGGTGTATTCATCAGTGCGACACTCTTTACGAAGAAAATTATGCAATCCGACACAAGCCAATACAAGCTCCGCCTGAGTTATATATGGAAATTGGGGAGTTGTATTGACTCAATTGTTACTCCAAAGATACATACCGATTGTTACTCAGGAAAATTCAACATGGAAGAAATGATATAATTCACATATGATTTAAAAGTTCAAATCTTGTTGGGAAAAAAATCAGATCCAAATTTATAGCCTGAAATAATTTTCTCGAAACACCACTTTGAGGCACCCACAAGGTTTGGCGGCCACTTAACAACGTCGTATCATACACCGAAAAATGTCAAAATCAATTCATGAAACCACTTACCAACTTTTACTCAAGCAACTCATCAATAAACAGTATCAAGAGAAACCCAGAATTCTTGCATTCATTCATCTTCAATCACACATAAAACAACAAAAGATCTTAGAATCCAGATTCCGAAACAAATCTCAACCCCACTAGACACAAGGAGATTCAGTTCAAGAATCAAATATATATCAAGAACACTGCCAATACAAATGATGAAACTGTTACGTGAAAATGACTGAATTTCGTGCTGAAAAGTTTCGATCAAATAAAACCCCGAAATAACTTGATATCATGCTGATTTTGAGGAGGAAAAAACTGAAAATTACGAGAAAGAGAAGGAACCCGAAACAAAACTTTTCTGCCAGAAACAAGAAACTGGATATTTCAAAGGAGTGAAACTTTGAAACTCGTAATCAGTAATGAGACTTTTGAAAAGAAACACACGGATGAATTCGAAAAGAATGAAAGTTCCCCAAAATAAACTGGTACGACTATGATCCAAAATAGAACATCGGCGTAAAACAAATAAGTGAAAAAAAGGGAAAACTATCGATCAAATAGTTTGAAAAAAAAAAGTATGAGCAAAACAAAAAAGCATAAAATACATACCAGAAGTTTGAATTTTGATAGAAGAAGAGCCGTTCTTGAGAAGGGGAACTTTGAATCTTGATAGAAGAAGATCCTCTAATTTGTGGAGGCGTTAAAGAGAATGACAATGAGTTTTGATAAAATAAAACTCCTACCAAATCTCTAGGGTAACAAGATGACACTTTTTTATTTTTTATATTTGTACATATAGCTTAATGGTTTGTACATAAAGAATTCCATAAAAATCACATGGAAACTATTAGGATTTTGGATATCTATAGATTTCCATAGATTTTAAAAAAGTTTAATTTGAATACCTCTTGACTTTTTAAAAGTCCATAGAAACTTACTTTGGATATCACTAGACTTTTATGAAGTTGACAAAAACTTGAATTGAATACCTCTAGACTTTTGATATCTATAAAAATCTATGAAAGTAATTAAAAGTCCACAATTGAATACACTGTCTTGTCTCACCAAAATTAATCCCACTCAAAAGGAAATTGCTTAAAATATATTAGCATGAGTAGAAATCATTCCCAAGAAAAGGTGATCTAGTTGTCCTTACTGAGAACAATAATGTTGGTCCGTTTTAAGGATCAAAAAGATCAGCAGGCGCTGTTTTGACAACCATTTGAAATTTTGCGCGCTGCCGATACACACTTGAGCTGCAATAGCTCGTTGTTCTTGAACATATAAAATCATCTGAGCACCGGAGACCGATCTGGTATGATTTAAAAATCATGCGGAAAATACCAGAACTGAATCCTATATTTTAAAACAACTCAAACAGATTTATGTACAACATAAATCTGTTCAAGATTCGTGTGCTTGTGTGTGCTGCTGAAAAGCGATGCTAAATGCTGAACTGTTGATGCGAATGCTTGGACAATGCTAAATATAAGCAAGTGCTGAATTATGCTTATGCGTGAGATGCGTGCTAAGTAACTTTTTCCCTCTATTGGTGCACTGTGCAATTGACTAGTTCTCTGCTATATCTTCACAGTGACCAATTTTTCGAACACTTCTTCAATGGGCGTCGCCTCTAATATATAGCCTCTGTAAAAATTCTTCCCGTTGGAAAGCTTCCAAAACTCTTCAGCGCTCCAGATGGCTATCTTGTCTTCTTTCCATTTTAGTGCAACGCTCCTCTGTAAAGTACCGACAGGGGAACAGTACTTGCGTCCTTTTCTTTTGCAGGCTTCTTGTCGCTTTCGCCATTTGAATTGAGCTCAGCAGTTGACAAACATCTTTGAGTAAGTTGTCAACTGCTTCGCTGCTGATTTATCACCACGACTGCTGCACTTTGCTACTTCTTCAATTCTTTGCGCCTGGGAACCAAGTCGACTGAATATGCAAAGCTTGCGACTGGTTGAGTAGCAACAGCTGATTCAAATAAGCTCTCGACTGGATGCTGCTGTTGCTTGCGTCTGGTTGTCCAAAAGCTTCGCCTGAATCTTCTTGCGACTGGATGCTCAAAAACATTGCGTCTGGAATTCTTTGCATTGCGACTGGATCCACTGTAGCTTTATCTGCTGAAATAACAACGCAAAGTCTTCCTGCTGAATCTTTAGCGTAAGAGCAAAACGCTGTCGTATCAACTTATGTAAACGACATCGTTTTGCAATTACTATCTTCAAATAGCATCTGCTGATTGCACTGTAGCTTGCGACTGGATATCTCTTCTACGACGTCGCTTCCTCTTGCGTCTGGAATGCAAGCTACCTGCTGATTCTTGCGACTGG
>KQ992483.1:60235-96239 GCA_001598015.1 Dorcoceras hygrometricum | reverse complement strand
CTGAACTGTGCACGTGTGTTGTTGAAACTTGTATGTAACCTTTGTCACATAGTTGACTAATGCTGATTAAATTGTATTTAAGATTATCAACAACGATAATGTCAGATATTGAAATGTTACCATGGGTAAGCTTACCCTTACCCACAGTGTTACCGTAAGCATTGTCTCCAAAGACTATCTTTGCTCCTTTGTGAGGAACAACATCTGTCAATAGCTTGGGATTTCCAGTCATGTGTCTTGCACATCCACTGTCTAAATACCAGATTGTTGATGCATCGGCTGGTGCTTTGTACCTGTAACCCTGCAAACATACAAAGCAAAATTTGGTACCCAATTTTACTTGGGTCCTGATTGGATTACCCCTTTCGGGACCCAGATTTGAACAATCCTCACGGTTTTTCCAGTTCTAGGATCCACGAAAGTATGTACGAAATCTCGTGATGGTCTTTTGAATTTTGACTTGATATTTTGACCATATGGATTCCTTCTCGGCTGGTTTCGTGTCCATTCAGTTTTTGCCTTCCTCGAATAATGCCTCGGATGGTTGGGAACAAAGAGTTTTGGACCGGCTTTTGCTTTGTCCTCGTTCAGCTTGTTCTTTAGCCAGCCTGGCTTAGAATTCTCAGGCCTCTGATAGCCAATACCGACTTTGCCTTTTCCTTTGCGATCCGGCTGAGAAGTATCCTGGTCATTATATCGCATCGATTCAAGACAATCATGTATCACACCAGCGCTGACAAAGATCCTTTTATTGAGCTTGTCATGCACCGGCTGTGATTGAGTACTAGTTTCTCCAAGGCTGCTATCATAATTGAAACCCACACCGGTTTTATCATTTAACGGTTTTTGGCTTTCATATAGCTTGTAGAGAGAACGATTAGCCTTGTTCCAGAAGCTCATTTCTTCAGTTAATTTATCGACTTCAGCCTTGAGCTCACTGGCTTCATTTTTCAACAAATCATTCTCTATCTTCAGCCTACTCAACTCAGTCTTTAAGCTGTCAGTATCTTCAAGCTCATCAGAACTTGATTCAGCTGAGCTATTTTTCAGACTTGCGTTTTCAGGTTTGATTTCCTCGAATGTGTGAGACAGAGTTTTGTACTCATGGACCATATCATTCAGTGCTTGAACTAGGTCCTCACGTGTGAATTCAGAGTTAGCAAAGTCGAATACCTCGTCATCGTCAGTATGGTTCGCCATGAAGCAGTGAACCTCCTCCTGTTCACTGTCACTTGAGGATGAGCTGGTGCTGGATGTTTCTGAGTCTGAATCTGCCCAGCTCTTCGTGCTTTCTTCAGCCATCACCACCTTGCGGTCGTTTCGTCGACTGAATTTCTTGTTGTTGTTGTTCTTCATTCGTCGGTCCTTTGATCTTTCCTTGAGTTTCTCTTTGGACTTGTCCTTGGACCTGTCGACTTCTCTTTCATCATTTTCTTCGTCACGCTTGTATCTTTCCTCCTTTTTGTATCGATCGTCGGTTCTTTTGTCATCTCGCCTGGGTCTGTTATCTCTCTTAGGTCTATTGCACTCAGCAGCGAAATGACCTGGACGATCACAGTTGTAACATATTAAATCGGAAGTAGCTTTATCAGATTTATTAAAGTTATTGTAAGGAGAGGAAGAGTGAAAGGATTTTCTCATGAATTTCCCAAACTTCTTTGCGAAGAGGGACATAACATCGTCGCTGAGCTGGTCAGCAGACTTGCTAGTGCTGGGTGAGCACTGTTCAACTGTTGTAGCAGCAAGAGCTTTTGTAGGTTGGGGTGTTGAAGGTGCTTCGGATCTGGTTTCGAGCTCAAACTCGTAGGCCTTTAGGTTTGCGAATAAGTCATGGAGCTCCATCTTGTTCAGATCCTTGGACTCCCTCATGGCCATCGTCTTTACGTCCCATTCTTTAGGTAATGCTCTCATCACTTTCAGGGCCAACTCCCGGTTACTGTATTCTTTGCCCAGACTATTTAACTCGATCACAATGGCACTGAATCTTTCATCAAATTCAGTCATAGTCTCCCCGTCCTTCCTCTTTATGGACTCGTACTTCTGCTGCGCCACTGTCAGCTTGTTCTCTTTCGTTTCATCACTCCCTTCGCATATTTGGATTAGCTTATCCCATATGTCTTTAGCAGTCGTGCAGTTCTTGACTTTGCTAAACATGTTCTTATCTTTGTCCAGTGTCTTGAATAAGATGTCCTTGGCCACATTATCGAGGTTTGCCTTTTTCTTATCTTCATTTGTGTACTCCTGTCTGGTTTTCGGAACAAGCTGAGGCTCGCCACTTGTTACGGCAACAGCCTTATTAGCCTTCATGATTTTCAACGGTCCTTCTGTGATGACATACCACATGTCATCATCCATGGCTGCCAGATGTGCTTGCATCCTAATCTTCCAGTCGTCGTCCTCTTCCCTCAAAAACAAAGGAATTTTGTTGTGTGAGATAGACATGTTCATATATAAATAAGCACGAAACAATTACTGTTCAATAACTGAGATTGCCTGCTCTGATACCACTTGATGGTCCCAGAAATAGGATCACTAAGTAAATAGGAGTTCAGAAGGGGGGGTTGAATGAACTCCTTCGATTTTCGAAAATTCTTTTTAAAATGTTTTGCAAGCTTTTTGTTTGACTTAAGTCCGAGTTACCAGACTTAAGAATATCTCAGTTATATTCAAATTTCTCGGTCAACAATATATGTGCGGAAAATGACCGATCGATTTGTGAACAGTAAATAAACACAAGTAATAAAATAGTGCGTAATGTAAAAGATAGAGATCAGAGTTTGTTTCTGGAAGTTCGGACTTCAATGTCCTACGTCTCCCCTTCTTCCTCCTCGGAAGGTATCACTAGAAGACTTTGATGAGAGTAGCCTTTTTACAAACACCCAATCCCGTAACCCGCAGCTACGAGAACTCCTAGTATCTCACAACTACAATCCAAGCAGACGCAGCTGCTGGTTACAACACTTTAGTGTTTTCAAACGGCTTTTTGAGAAGCTCGTTTGTTACAGACTCAATCAAATACAACAATGAATACACTTGTGAGTACTGTAAAATCTCTGGTTTCTAAGACAAAGAAACTTGATTCAATAATGTGAACCAGAGAGTGACACTCGAAGGTATAACAATGAATATCAAAGGTGAAGATTCTTCGAGTGCTGGAGCTTTGAATGCTTTCAATGAAGAGTAAGCTCTGGGAGTATTTTGACAGCGTTTTTGCAATAGCAGTGGCGAGAGTTGTTCTTCAAAGCAAAATGTCTGCTATTTATAATCTTCGTTCAACGGTCGATGAATCCAGATAAGGTAGCAAATCCTTTTTTGAATTCCTGACAGTGGAACGCCGTCAATCTCGCTCCATCATATGGTAAATTGCGTTTCGTCAGGGATGCGAGTATCATTTCCATATGTGTGCTCTCCCGTAGAGGCGATGTGTACTATTTTTCCAAAGATAGTACTAACCTCGTCTCCTTAATTTCAGGCAGTATGAGTGATTCTTGTTTTGGTCATCGATCTTTTCCAAATGAGTATACGATCGAATTTGAATCTTCTTTATGCTTGAGCCTGAAATCTTTTCTATCGACAGATCACTCCTTGAAGAAGATGAATGAACAGTTCCTTACTGTTGAGAGATTTTATCGCGGTAAACAAGATACATCCATTTGCAAATATCAGCACTGGTGACGTCATCATATCTTTCCATTTACAAGATTTAGCGCTGCTGACGCCATCATGTCTGTTGAGATCGTTGAAGCTGAATATGATGGTGACGTCATGATGTCTAGTGTTTTCCTGTGGCTGACGTCATCAGATCCGTTGAGGCAAACGATGTCGTGTTGAGCTAACTGTTTACGAAAAGCTGTCGATAGATACTTGTATTCTTTTCACGAACGATACTGTAGCGAGGTCTGATATCACCAGCGATAAATAGTACTATTCCAAGATCTGTCGAGCAAACTTATCAATGCATACGGCCCTTTTTGTTGGTAGAACGAGTTACTGTTCCCGTTGCTGTTTGCATATACCATTGCGATACAGTAGACAAGAGCTGTTGGCAGATATCTTAATTCTCAATTACTTCATCAAAACTCGAATAGCCAAATCAATCACTCCACTGTTCCAAACTGTTCCAAGATCTAATTTTGATCAACTCGAAACTTATAGCTGTAGCTTGAGCTGATCACTGTTGTCAGCAATGTTGATCATCGTGAATATTGTCATTTAATTCCAAATCTTTTCTTTTCTTTGTTATCACCAAAACTATAAATTTTATCCTAACATCACACAACACGTAACAACACATAGCACATATGCATACTCTATGAAAGCTGTAAATTACCAGTTCCGATCCATACCTCAACTCCTGAACAATGGTACCTCAACTCCTGAACAACATACCTCACATAGCTTGCGAGAAGAGCATAACACCAACACGATAGCTACGCACTAAACAAACAGCTCTAGCCAAGTCTTCTGCTTCCTCAGCTCTCGTGGAGAAATCTTGACAGAGACACTCAATCGACCATCAAGCTACAACCTGATCTCAACTACACAAAATCAGATAGAGAAAGACTACGACTAAAAAAGAGGTGGGATCTACCAGCTCAACCCAGCTCGAACCTACACCCCAGATACGATTATAGGTTCTAATCGAAGCTAAGAACAATAACTAACACTTACCCGAAGTCGCCACCAGAACCGAACACCAACTCATCGGAAATCTCCGAAAGACGTATGATTCGACTATCATCGTGCTCACTCTTCCGACCAACCACCTTCTCCAAGATCGATATGGAAAAGACGGGTTTGAAGAGAGAAACCCAATGATACCAACCTTGCTCAAATCTTAGTCGTCTACCATCGGTTATCGGAGAAGATAAGGTTTGATGAATAGTAACGAGGGTGTTGGATCTGCTGCACAGATTAGATCTAGATTTTGATAAACACAAAACTTGTTCTTATGTTTCTAATGATTTAATTGAGTGTGCAGGCTAAGCTGATAGCAAATCAGATTAGAC
Source organism: Dorcoceras hygrometricum (assembly GCA_001598015.1). Lineage (NCBI taxonomy): Eukaryota > Viridiplantae > Streptophyta > Magnoliopsida > Lamiales > Gesneriaceae > Dorcoceras > Dorcoceras hygrometricum. Next base: position 91,230 of record KQ992483.1, on the reverse strand, counting down.
GCGAACTGATAGCACCGAACTATGTGCAATCGAGAAGATGTCCAAGCTGATGCAGTCGGGGACACCGAAACTGATCCAGTAGACATCCAAGGTGATCCATCTTAGAGCAAAGATCAGCACAAAAGAAACCAGTTCAAGGAGAGCAGCTTAGAACTTAGAGCTGAACGAACTAAGACATCATCAAGATCAGTTCAGAGGTTTAAGCTGTAGCAGATCAGAGTGGACAAGAGCTGCGAGCTGAAGCAGTACATGAATGAACAGCTCACAGTCTAGAGATACAAGAATAGCTTAGAGCAGTTCGAGAGTAGAGAAGAAGAGCAACTTAGAGAAGCAAATCAGAAGAGAGCAACGATCAGCTTAGAGGTCTAAACTGGTGCAGCACAGTGCAAATCGTAGCAGAACAGCTCAAACAGCTCAGAGCTGTATAGAGAAGAACAAAACAACTCAGAGCTGTACAAAGCAGGTTGAAGCATATCAGAGCTGTACGGTGCAGAACGAAACAGCTTAGAGCTGTACGAAGCAGATTATAGCATAACAAAGCATTATGAAGCAGATTAGAGCAGAATAAAGCAGTATGAATCAGATTAGAGAAAGAACAACTTAGAGGGAGCTTCGTAGAGGATCAGCACAAGGACCAGTTTAGAGGAACAATGTAGCAGATCAGGCCAGAGATGGTAAAAAAAAGTCAAGAAAATCGTACAAGCAATGAACATAACAAATGATGACAAAACTATATTTTGTCCGAGCTGAAAGAGCCTTTGTCAAAATAGGAAAGAGTCGTTGAAAGCAAAAAGAGGAAAGAGCCTTATGTCATGGCTGAAGATCAGATTGACAGGCACAAAAAAAGGGATCTCTCCAACGGTAATAATTCCTCAACGGCTACATATACACAGAAGATTCAAACGAAGAAAACAAGCGTTCACACAACATCATATATGCACGAAACACAGAAAAGAGAGAGAGCACGTGCAATAGTCGAGAGCTGGTATACACAGGTGGCAGCTGGTGTACATGCTGAGAGCTGGTGCCCAGGTGTGAGTTGGTGCACAGCCGAGAGCTTAAACACAAAATCATTATAGTCAACTGCACAACTTGGGAAGAGGATGAGGATAAGAAGCACTTCCCACCGTGTGAGAAAATATTTGAGAGAGAGTGAGCTTACACTGTAAATCTCACACACACACATTCACTCACATATTGAGAAATGAGAAAAACATATTAGAGTAAATGTGAGAAACATAATCATTGTATTCTTTGAATAGAGACATTAAACATGTTCATAGTGTTGTAGCTCACACTGCTTGTGGGATATGTGAAGCATAGAGTGCTAGGAGTTCTCGCAGCTTGCGGGATTTTGGATCGGGTTATTGCAGAAGCTGTAATAATCAAAGTATTCTAGTGGAATCCTTTCAGTTTGAAAGAAGGGGATACGTAGGAGATTCAGCTCCGAACTTTCATAAACAAACATATAAGTTCTTTACAGTTTTCAGTTTACAGCTTTCTGCATTCATACTTGCATCGCATATTTAAAACCAATAGCTTTCACTTTTTAGAGGGTATAATCATATCTTTTCCGCCTTGGTTTTTATACCAGATCTGATATACTTCTCGGTGCTCATAAATTTCAAGAACTGGAGCTACCGAAGCTCACACAGATTTAGTTTTTCATAGTTCTGATCGCGCCTGATTTGTTCCAGCTCACAGAGTGCGATCTGCTGTCGGTTTTACTATCCTATCAGAGGGTTTCATGATAGGTCGGGAAAATCGACTAACACTTGGTCAAAGTCTAAGTGTAAATTGTTAAAGTAGGTGCCCAACTAGCCAACTTGTGGCATGTAGATTCTTGTTGACTCTATGTAAAACGATCTTTATTTATGAAATTCACATTCTTGTATGGTATTCTTTATCTTCATTATTATGATTACAAATTGTTGAATAAAGACCTTGAATGCACTATAGTGTATGTTAGATGTGATAGTGGATTTGATGACTATCATGAAACACATCTAATAGTCCTGTGTGTTCTAAACTAGTTCCTAGTCGATTGGATCGTCCAAAAGAGGATGAGGACCACCCAAGCTTGAGACTAGCATCTGTGATGAAAAGTACCACGTTTCATTGGTAGGGAACATAAAGATGTTCTGAGCATGCATATGGATAGTGACCTGGTGATCTATCGAACTATCCTCGTTCAGACTTTCCAAGTGGTTATCATTTGTCAAGTGGATTAAGTCCGAGATCTTGATTGTATAGATTAGTCCTTATTACTCGAAACGTCATTGAGACTCTACATGATAGGTGCCTCACTTTGACCCGTTTACAGACTCCGTTGGTCATCAGGTGGCGGGATTGGATGAGGTCTCGATGCATGTAGGAGTCGATGTTTCATTGCCGAGAATTCACCGCTCACCCTTGTGCATTGATATCCTATGCTATCTGAGTATATAACAGTGTGATAAATATCTGGCTAGAGTACTAGATGTGTTTTAGGTAAATGAGTTTACCTAGTAGCACATGCGATGTCGCTATTTGATCTCAAAGATGTATCCATGGCTATCAAATCTCTAGCTACTCTCGATTTACCAATGGTCATTGATTCGGTCGGGATATTTGAGCTAAAATGATCGTACTGGGACGCTAACCTTGACCAACTGGTTCTTGCAGACACTATCAGTGATACCTAGGGATCATGGGATGATGTTGCTATACGCTTTACCATGATCTGATGGATAAGTCTGAAAATGTGTTTTCGGAGTCACAAAGAGTTGTGAGCCCACGGCTAGCTGTATCCCTGAACCATTGAGGGTCACACAGGTACTGGTTTCCCAATTCCCGTACGAATATGGAACTCAAAGTGTTGAGTATAGGAGGAGGAAGGTTGGGAGTATGACTTCCAAAATTAGCTAAGGGAGTAGGACTTCCATATTTAGCTAAGGGGAGTAAACCTGCCATAAATAGATTTAGTTGTCCGAAAATTTCATTTTGCATCATAATGATCAGTTTTTTAAAATGATCACATCAGTGATACCTGATCACCGATCGCGATTATGATGAGACCACAATCAAGGGGGTCGAAACGAATGTTCCATGTTTGACTTGAACCGAATATTCCCAGTTTGACTTGAACTGAATGTTCATAGTTTGAGTTGAACCGAATGTTCACAGTTTGAGTTCAACTGAATGTTCACTGTTTCAGTTGAACCGAAAGTCCTCTATTTTTTTTAACTAAAACTCTATCCCTCTACCTATAAATATGGCAATGAGGAGAAACTTTGAAGAGAGAAAGAAAAAATCCAGTTGATTATTGAATCATAACTCTCCTATCCCTTCCCATCCACTCTCAGCCTCCTCCCGCCGCCACCGCCACCGCCACCATCGCTAGCCGTCGCTATCGCATGCCGTCGGACCCCGTTCCGACCGTCTTGGTGAGGAGATTCCGTTTGCGACAATTTGATGTGCTTTCTAGTGCAAGGCAGCGAAGGAATTCGGAAACCGGCCGTAGACCGAATTAGACGAACAATCGGAGATTCAATCGTTGAAGTGCTGTTGCCGCGTAAAACTGGAATAGTCGGAGACAGACGCGAAGTCGCCAAAGGTAAATATTTCTAAACACCCTATGCATGTTTAGCTTTTGTTATATTCATGTATGAGTGTTCCGGGGCACAAAAAATTTAAAACTTCCACTGTTCACTGGGAGCGTGATCCGGATCCCTCGCTGCCCCAACATAAATAATCCTCGATCCCGTGATCTAATCTACAGTAGCTATCGACCAGCTCAGGCCTCAAAGCTGATACTGAAACGACCCAAACTACTAGAATTTTTTTTTACAAACTCAAAACATAATGTCACATTGCGATAAAATAATAATTAACTCAACAATGATTTTCAAAATTTAACGTCGCAAAGAATTTATTTCAAAAAATAAAACAGTACTCAAATTTCCAATAAAATTCTCATAAATGTCTTTTGCGGAAGCTATAGGTTTCGGGAGTGCGCTGCGTAGGTCCCGAGCTCCTCAAGCGTCGTCGCCTCAAACCTCAACATCACTGTTACCTGCACACAATCAGATCTAGTGAGCCTATTGTCTCAGCAAGCTCAAATCTTTACAACAAGTACTAATTATACATCCACATGCATCGAAAATAGCGATACTAAAATACATTTTAAACTTCAACATCATAACTTTAGAAAGAACTTTAAACTTTAAACTTTAACTTTATACCTCTTTCAACCTCAAATCCTCAAAATAATATCATGGCATGTAACATAAATCCTCAAAAAAAGCATTTTAGGTGAAGTTTGCTCATTGATGCGACTCCTCTGTTCGCTTGATCAAGTTATAAACCATAGTACTAGGCTGGAATAGCTCTACGAACCTCTTGCGCCGTAGTCACTATCCCCCTCTAATATGGCTCTACGGACCTCATGCGCCGTAGTCACCATATTCCTCTACTTCTTGGTCACAGTCAACTCGCATTCCTCAAAATAATTTTCTTCCTTTTCTTTTAAACATCACGTCTCATGCCATTAACATCATAAAAATTCATCATTTTCATTTTCAAAAGCTTTCTGCCCGTAAACATGTTTGCGATGCATTAGAAAATATAGAAAGTTTTATCCAAGGTCAATCGGGACCGTTCTAGGCTTCTCGACGGGATACTCGGACACCGGACGGTCTCAACGAGTCACCGGACAAGCCCAAACGCATCACAATCAACCCAAGCCTAGAAAATATAATTTTACAAATCTTAAACATGTTTACAAGCCATAAACATACTGTTTGGATGCCTTCGGGGTTCTGCCATGACCTCTAAATTTTCAGCGCTACAAGCTGCCTCTTGTTGGCTCCTATACGTACCCGTACGACTTCTAACTTGAATACCCTCACGTAGAATCTATCCTTACATGGTTTAGGATCTCTAAAAGAGGAAACAAGGTATTAGGAAATCGCAGCAAGGTGCACAACATAACCCTACTTCATCCTAGCCTCACCTCCTCTCATCCAATGGGATGGTACGCACATTGCCCCTCCCTCACAACTCCACCTCCTCTCCAACCCAACCAGCTCACGATCAGACCCCTTAGGGACCCTCTAAGACACATCCCAAGCCCTGGACCAGCCCTCCTAGTGACTTAAGCCCATACTACTTGACACAAGTCCCCCGCTCACAACCCTTCGGCTATGGCGCTCCGCGCGGCTTTTCACGACTACAACAACGACCAGCCTTGGCCGACCATTTGGGCAGTCCTGATACCGACCTCACCCATTCCTATAGACCCCTCCTAGGACTCTAACACGTCCCTGTTCAGGCCAGCAAGCCAGCCCTCTTCGTAAGAGCACCCAAAAGAACCAAAGCCCCCTACCCGGCAGCAACATCCAACCGAGCCCTCACACCACTCAACCCGACGACCAGCCCTTATTCCCAACATGATAAACCTTCCAAAACCAACCTAAAATCAGTATGAACAATTCCTAAAGGCAGCAACATCCCCTCGTACGTCCAGCAACATATAAGAATCAAATTTGGTCAAGAAACACCAAGATATGACATATAGCACCATAGAGTCGAGCCATGCCTTAAAGAAAAAGAATTTTAACCAATTTCCATGCATATATACATCAAATCATGCATATTAAAATCTGATTGTGGCAGAAAAGAAGATTTAAAACTTGCCTTTGATGTAGAAAATTTGCGAATACACGTTACCGGATCGCCGGGGAGGAAAAACGGGAGAAACGATCTACACCAAGCCTCTAGCTTCCCTCACGGTTTTGGTTGGGTTTAGGAGCAATAAATTAGGCTGATATGGGGTGTGGAAGTGATGGAGGCGTGTGAGTGACCCCTCCAAGGGTTTGTGGGAGTTAATTAGGCTTTAGTGCAAATTAAGCCCACTAACCTTGAATTTAATTACCCAAATTTCCAAGCCCATCAAGACTTATTATGCACACTAATTTCATTCATATTATGTCTAAAAAATGAGTAAAAATTAAATTTGGTACAAAAAGATAATTTAACGCTTACACGCTCTTTTTTCCGAAAAATCGCTTTTGAGGAAAATTGCGCTCAAAACTAATTTTTTTTGTCCAACCGAAAGGTAAATTTTTAACTTTATCATTATACAAATATTTTTTCTCCCAAAATCTTTAACATAAATAATGGAATATTTTAAAGTCACCTATATAGTCCCTGATCTCCCTTCCGCGACTCGGTAGCGAATATCCACCTGAAATCACAAAACTTCAAGAAACACATTTAAATCACAAAATTAAAACATCATTAATATTTTAAAACCTCTATTAGAATTTAAATCATTTATCTGATGCATGTGGTTTGACTGATCTCATATCGGACGCTACAATTCCTCACCCCATTAAATTGAATTTCGTCCTCGAAATTAGAACTTACCAAACAACTTCGGATAGCAACTCATCATGTCGACCCCTATATCCCAAGTAGCATCCTCCTCGAGTGATTCGGCCACTTGGCTATGATCATCATTTTATGGCGCAACTTCCTCTCCTGCCTTCCTAGGATGCGGTCGGGTTTCTTCTCGCAGGACAAGGTTGGCGTAAGCTCGCGCAGATCTTACCCAATAACTTAGCACAGCACATAGCTGAAAGCAGAACGCACTCACTGCTCCGATCGGCCAACAGCTCAGGGCCAGCAGCTCACGACAAAAACTTCTACACACCGCTAGCTTCTACATGACCTCACAGTTCAGCGTAGCTCAGGTAAGAACAAATAAGGTTCAAAAACAACACCAACAGCCTCAGTCACCTGAACGAAGCTCACATGGCTGGAAAATCGTGACATGCAGCTCACGACGCTTCTCTGTGATTTCCTCAGTCCGGCCTCCAAACTAGTACAAACATTTCGAGCTTGAAGAGAGGTTTCCAACCGAGTTACCCTCACTCAAAACTGACCGAAAAATCTCCAGTGATTTGGAAAATACTAGGTTTGGTGAACAGTGACCACGAGGGTTTGGGAAAAAAAATCTGTCGGAAGCTTTCTGAGGAAGATAAGGAGATGTGTGGTCCATAATGACTAAGTGTTGGTTAGCGAGCGAGTAAATATACTAAACCTCTTCAGCTCACGGCTACAGTGATAATTGATCAGCTCAGACCTCAACACTGTATTCAGCCCCGACAATGCAGCTCAGCATGCGCATTCAAACCGGCTCTCACACCCCAGCTTTCGCACGTTGGTCAGCTCTCGCGTACAATTCAGCTTACGGACCACGCTCATCTCTCGCGCTAGTAGATCGCACGCCCTCCAGCACAGGAGAAATGATCGGCTCTCACCAAAGCTGACCACCACCAACAGCTCTCGCCCAAAGCTGAAACCTCAACCAGCTCTCGTCTGATCTGAAAACCATGAACAGCTCTCGCCTAAGCTGTGCATCACCATAAGCTTACGCCCAAGCTGATTTCACCAACCAGCACAGCACAAACCTCGTAATCTGATCTCTCAGCTCAAGGAATCCAGAACATCCCTAAGCTGAATCTAGCTTACGATCATACGGAAAAATCCGAGAGTTGTTCGCCTCTATGCTATTGTCCAAAATAGCTTGCGGCAGAAACTCGATCAAGCACAACAAAGCAGTTCAGCTCAGAACTGTTCCACTCAGATCAGCTCGCGCCTGATCTGATCCATGCCAAACTCGATACGAAGGTTACCAATAACTTACACCAGAACTGTTCTTCTCCATCAGCTCCCAAATCTGACCGCAAAAACAGCTTGCGCCACGCATATTAGTGCAGATCACACTAGCAGATCAGATCTCACGAGTCCAAGAGCATGTTAAAACGCACAGTGCGACCAAACAGCTTGTGCAACCTCAGGTCAGATCGCACCCTTTCAATCAGCTCAGGGTGCTCAATCCAGCTTACGACCGCCAAACAGCCCGCGATACTCTCAGATCGTAGAACCTGAACTTGGGACAACCTGCAATCTTAGATCAGCATAGATCATTCAGCTCAGCTTACGGTCTCCAGAACAGTGAGCGCCTCAACAGCTCAGCTCAGATCTCAAAGATGACACTAGCTTAGACATACAGCTCGGGGCTTTTCCAACAACAGCTTGCACACACTAACAGATCACGACAACGAACTAGTTTACGCACCGGTTAGCTCATGCAAGACCAATAGCTCTCACGAAGCCTATTCTTGCCATTAGCTTTAGCCTAAGCCGATCAGCCCCAACAACATAGCACAACGTCCTTAACCTTACCACTCAGCCTAGAAGGCTGCGAAACTCTCAAAGCTAAAACCAACTTACGCTGTGCAACTCAAGTGGTAACAGCTCAGAGCTGCTACACCACCAGCTCGCACCAAGCCAGATCAGATCGCACTAGCATCACTATCTATACTGCACCCTACTTAGCTTTGAGGAATTCGGATCAGCTCGCACCCTACCTATCAGCTTAGGATGCTCTATTCAGCTTACGACACCCAAAGCTATCATTAAGCTCTCAGTTCACAGTGCAAATACCTGGAACATCTCTCGATCCCAGATCAGCTTACGCCGGCTGCTCCCTGCTAAATGATGCTCTTAAGTTGCTAACAGATCACGGACTAAGCACAATCCTTATCTATTAGCTTGCGCCCAAGTTGGTCTACATCAAATGGCTCATGCTACAAGACGTCGAGCCAGCTCGCATAACCACACCAGCTTACCTCTAAGCTGAACCTCTAAGCTGATACGTACAGCGTAATGCGAACTGAGTCAAAACTCCATAAACTCCAAACTGCTTACTCACCTACAATCAACACAGGCCACTCGAACAGCTCATGCCAGTGCTGACCTAAGCTGAAACCCGAAATAGCTTACACTATCAGTTTAGGACGAAACATGAGATCATCTTGCGACGCTGCGTAACTCCCAAAGTTGTGTTCGGCCTACGTCTAGTTCCTAAACTGCTATCAGCTCAGAGCGCTGCCTGGACTGGTTCACGCTACCGTAGTATCAGCTCAGCTCACGTGCCCAGCATGGCTAACTACAGCACATGACTCACATGTCAGCTTGCACCCAATCTGACCCAGCTCACAACTATACGACAAGCTTCTAAGCTGAACCTCTCATACTATACGACCAACCCACTCCAAAACTCTACAATTATCCAGCAACAACAAATCATCTTGCACTCCTAAGATCAGCACAGGCCACTCAAACAGCTCTCACCCGTGCTGGTCTAAACTTAAACCCAAGGCAGCTTTCACTATTAGCTTAGCACAAACCATAGGATCAGCTTGAGTCCGAGCTGATCCACCTCAGCTGAGAAAGGATCAGTGGTACCCAAGAATTCTTTCGGACTTCACCTTCCGAAAGCGCTTATAAACCGCCTTCGGTTTCACCCTCCGAGCAGTCTCAGCATGCTGCTCATGTAAACATGACAGACTGGCTAACAACTTTCCACTAGCCTCAAGGGGGGGAGTTTGAGGTGGGTCTCGCCTCTCTTCCTCATCGTCTGAGTCCCTGCTCATTCGTCGTCTGGGAGGAATTTCGTACATACAGAGTCCAAGATCACACGTAACCAACATGCATCTATAAGTAAAACATTTACTCAAAAAAAAAAATTATGACATTTTCAAAACATTCTACATCTAGCATGCATATTTTAAAACTTTAAAACTTACAAACTGGAGGCGTGACTCTTGAGATTCTCGGAACCGACAGCAGGCACAACCCTTCAGGACCTTGCTCTGATACCAACTGAAACGACCCAAACTACTAAATTTTTTTTTTGCAAACTCAAAACATAATGTCACATTGCAATAAAATAATAATTTACTCAACAATCAAAATTTAACGTCGCAAAGAATTTATTTCAAAACAATAAAACAGTCCCAAATTTCCAATAAAATTCTCATAAATGTCTTTTGCGGAAACTATAGGTTTCGGGAGTGCGCTGCCTAGGTCCCGAGCTCCTCAAGCGTCGTCGACTCAAACCTCAACATCGCTGTTACCTGCACACAATCAGATCTAGTGAGCCTATTGGCTCAGCAAGCTCAAATCTTTACAACAAGTACTAAATATACATCCACATGCATCGAAAATAGCGATACTAAAATACCTTTTAAACTTCAACATCATAACTTTAGAAAGAACTTTAAACTTTAAACTTTAAACTTTAACTTTATACCTCATCGTCAACATGCTTTAAATAAGTTTCAACCTCAAATCCTCAAAATAATATCATGGCATGTAACATAAATCCTCAAAAAAAGCATTTTGGGTGAAGTTTGCATTGATGCGACTCCTCTGTTCGCTTGATCAAGCTATAAACCATAGTACTAGGCTGGAATAGCTCTACGGATCTCTTGCGCCGTAGTCACTATCCCCCTCTAATATGGCTCTAAGGACCTCATGCGCCGTAGTCACCATATTCCTCTACGTCTTGGTCACAGTCAACTCGCATTCCTCAAAATAATTTTCTTCCTTTTCTTTTAAAACATCAACATCACGTCTCATGCCATTAACATCATAAAAATTCATCATTTTCATTTTCAAAAGCTTTCTGCCCATAAACATGTTTGCGATGCATTAGAAAATATAGAAAGTTTTAGCCAAGGTCAATCGGGACCGTTCTAGGCTTCTCGACGGGATACTCGGACACCGGACGGTCTCAACAAGTCATCGGACAAGCCCAAACGCATCACAATCAACCCAAACCTAGAAAATACAATTTTACACATCTTAAACATGTTTACAAGCCATAAACATACTGTTTGGATGCCTTCGGGGTTCTGCCATGACCTCTAAATTTTCAGCGCTACAAGCTGCCTCTTGTTGGCTCCTATACGTACCCGTACGACTTCTAACTTGAATACTTCACGTAGAATCTATCCTTACATAGTTTAGGATCTCTAAAAGTGGTAAAAAGGTATTAGGAAATCGCAGAAAGGTGCACAACATAACCCTACTTCATCCTAGCCTCACCTCCTCTCATCCAATGGGATTGTACGCACATTGCCCCTCCCTCACGACTCCACCTCCTCTCCAACCCAAACAGCTTCGATCAGACCCCTTAGGGACCCTCTAAGACACATCCCAAGCCCTGAACCAGCCCTCCTAGTGACTTATTCCCATACTACTCGACACAAGTCCCCCGCTCACAACCCTTAGGCTATGGCGCTCCGCGCGGCTTTTCATGACTACAACAACGACCAGCCTTGGCCGACCATTTGGGCAGTCCTGATACCGACCTCACCCACTCCTATAGACCCCTCCTAGGACTCTAACACGTCCCTGTTCAGGCCAGCAAACCAGCCCTCTTCGTAACAGCACCCAAAAGAACCAAAACCCCCTACCCGGCAGCAACATCCAACCGAGCCCTCACACCACTCAACCCGACGACCAGCCCTTATTCCCAACATGATAAACCTTACAATACCAACCTAAAATCAGTATGAACAATTCCTAAAGGCAGCAGCATCCCCTTGTACGTCCAGCAACATATAAGAATCAAATTTGGTCAAGAAACACCAAGATATGACATATAGCACCATAGAATCGAGCCATGCCTTAAAGAAAAAGAATTTTAACCAATTTCCATGCATATATACATCAAATCATGCATATTACAATCTTATTGTGGCAGAAAAGAAGATTTAAAATTTGCCTTTGATGTAGAAAATTTGCGAATACACGTTACCGGATCGTCGGGGAGGAAAAACGGGGGAACGATCTACACCAAGCCTCTAGCTTCCCTCACGGTTTTGGTTGGGTTTTGGAGCAATAAATTAGGCTGATATGGGGTGTGGGAGTGATGGAGGCATGTGAGTGACCCCTCCAAGGGTTTGTGGGAGTTAATTAGGCTTTAGTGCAAATTAAGCATACTACCTTGAATTTAATTACCCAAATTTCCAATTCCATCAAGCCTTAATTATGCACACTAATTTTATTCATGTTATGTCTGAAAAATGAGAAAACTTAAACTTTGGTATAAAAAGATAATTTAATGTTTGCTCGCTCTTTTACCCGAAATATAGCTTTTGTGAAAATAGCGCTCAAAAATCACATTTGTCTAATCACCCCTAAAACTTTAAATTTAACATTAAAGACCCGATCTCCCTTCCGCGACTCGGTAGCGAATATCCACCTGAAATCACAAAACTTCAAGAAACACATTTAAATCACAAAATTAAAACATCATTAATATTTTAAAACCTCTATTAGAATTTAAATCATTTATCTGATGCATGTGGTTTGCGTGATCGCATATCGGACGCTACAGATACCATCTTAGGTATGCAGCTCAACACGCTTACACAATCAGCTTGCGCACAGCAACAGATCACGATCACAAATAGATCACACTCACTGCTCAGCTCGTGCACTCATCAAATCTCACGCACTAAACAACTCTCATGCACTCAACAGCTCTCACGCACTTATCAGCTCTCGTGTACTCATCAACTCTCGTGCACCTGATCTGACCATACGAAATAGTTCACACCCTGCACAACAGTAACATATCTCATCAGCAGATCAGATCACGCACTGGACACTCACGCATTCCAAAAAATTCTCGCCTGATCTGATAACCACAAGCAACTCTCGCCTAAGATGAAATTCACAAACAGATCTTGTCTGTTTGGATCGTATTACCCTTTGTTAATTTATACCAGAGTTATTTATTCAATAACCAACACTTAGAGGGAATAATCAGATCGAGTAAAAGACACTGGATCCAGCTAGATGCTGAAACCAGATTGTGATAACTAAGCCGGTTCCAGCTGGATGATGAAACCGGATCGCTTTTGTGTGTGACCAGCTCGACGCTAAACCAGCACAGTGCAAGAGCCTGGTCCTAGCTGGTTATTGAAACCAGCTCGATGAAAGAGCAAGCGATCTGGTTATTTATTACTTGAGCTGCAATAGCTCAGTGTTCTTGAATACTTGTGCATCGAGATACAGATTGAGTAATGAATTTAAATCACGCGGAAATAACTCAAACTGCACTCTTAGATTCGAAAGCCTTTTTAAACAATTTTAAACACAGTTATAAATATGCAGTGCGTATGAATGAATGCAGTAAAGCAGTAAAGAAATACGCTGATTTGTTTATGGAAGTTCGGAGCAAACTCTCCTACGTCTCCCCTTCTTCCGCAATCGGGAAGGATTCCACTAGAAGACTTTGATTGCAGTTCCCTACGCTACAACCCACTCCGACGACCTTCGGTCGCAAGAACTCCTAGCCACACCACTGCACACTAAGCCCGCAAGCTGTGTATCTAACAACACTTCTTTTACACCTCAGTGAGAGGCTACACATACTTCTTTAACGTCTCAGTGCGAAAGACAACTAGACTTGTTTAACGTCTCTGTCCAAAGACTACAATGGAGAGTTTTCAATTGATTCACTCAACTCAACAATTTAGCTCTCAGCTCTCATATGTGAGTGAATCGTGTGTGAGATTACAATGTACGCTCAATTTTTCAAGTATTAAATCTCACACACCGGGAAGTTCTCTTGTGCGAGCTGGTTTTACCAATGTCTTCCCAGAGCTTGTGTTGTGCGTTCTACTGTTTTACATTTCGGTTCGCACAACACATCGCTCTTTTATTTTGCGCTCTTCTTATGTTGTATGTGCCTTTCTCTCTCTGCCATCTGCTAATCGTCTTCTTCATATAAATAGCCCTGTGCAGATTTTCCTGTTGGACACATCTTTCCAGCCGTTGATAAGTCTTCTGAAAAGGTTCTGACATGGTTGTACTTTGTGTCTTTTGAATTTAATGCGTTGCAGGCTTTATTTGACTTGAGCTCTTTTCATCGGCGATTCTACAGCCTTTGCTAACATCGAGCTCTGGTTGCTTGTACCTGATGTGGACAAGATGAAACAAATCAGTTTGAACCAGTTAATTTGGTCTTCGTATGATTGTATTCAAACTGCTTTGTCTGAGTTGGTCTTGTCCAGATCTGGTTCCTCAGCTGGCATCTTCATCAAGCTGGTTGCTCTTCTCTTTAATCTGTTCTTGAGCAACTTTGCATCTGTGCCTCTTTTTGTCTGCAGCTGAGCTTGTTCTGTTCTTTCCTGCTCTTGAGCTGCTTCGAGGCTCCAGATTTGCTTCATTCCTAGCTGGTTGATACATCTGTGAGATCAAGCTTCTCACAGTTATCATACGGCTAGCTGGTTTATCTGCTCCCGGCTGGTCATCCTTAACTTCAAGCTGGTTTGTCCGTAACCAACTGGGCTCTATTCTTCTCGTCAAGAACCCCAGTGTTACTTTTTTGTCCACTTGATCCATTCAGACACCTCGTCTAAATCATCAGCAAGCACACTTTCAATAAGTTATGATTCAGTCTTCCCAATGATTGAGATTCCTATGATGAACTGATTATGGCCGTGCTCAATGATCAAGCGTGCACTTGATCACTGCTCTTGTATATGGCTTCACACTCAATCACTGCTCTTGTACTCTGCACTTGATCTGCGCTTGAGCTGTTCTGCACTTCAACATTCTGCGCTTGAACTCTGCTCTTCATTCACTGTGCTTGATCTTCGTGCTGCTCCAGCTCCAAGCCGGTAAACCAGCTTGGAGTTCCCTACACATCTGGAAGTAAACTGATGTACCAGCTTGGGCATCCCCTTACTGTTCCAGCAAAATATCTTCGACCAGTCCAGCTCAGGCGTCCCCTCACTATTCCAGTTTGGATATCTTCACGTCTACTCCAGTCTTAGCAAGCTGCGCATGTCATGTAGGGCGTTAGTACAATAGAAGCAGATTTTGGGCGAATCAAACTTAGATTCTGATCTGTAAAAACAGATCCAACATTGTCTAATCAGAACGTTACTACCAGCTTACGCCTAATCTGATTTCACTAAATGGCGTGGCACACACCTGTGATCTGACTACTCAGCTCAGGGCACCTAGTACATCCCCAAGCTGACTCCAGCTTATGTTCAAGCTCATATCAGTTTACACTTATACGGCATCTCCCAGAGCTGCTCGCTTCTACGTTGTTTCCCCAAAACAGCTCGAGACAAAAAAACCAGCTCGATGCTCAACAAAGCAGTTCATCTCTAAACCGTTCCACTCCGATCAGCTCACGCCTAATCTGAACCATGCTAAACTCGACTAGTCCACGTAATTAATCCATACTAGTCTCTCAGATCTCACAGGACCACCGAACACAGAACCTCAATTCCATATTTCTCTACTTTTGCCTCATGTCAACTATATTGTTTTCAGTAGATAATAATGTCACAGTCAAATAGTAAGCCCAAAACCGAAATATTATGATCTCTGTTGGATCTATTTAACAGATCAGATCTTAATTTTGATAAAAACAAAACATGTTGTTATGTTTCTAACGATTTAATCAAGTGCGCAAGTCTAAGCTGAAGCAGATCGGACGCGAGCTGAAGAAGCACGTTGTAGCAGATAAGCTGCGAGCAGAAGCAGATCGAACGTGAGCTGATGAAGCGTGTTGTAGCAGATAAGCTTCGAGCTGAAATAGATCAGACGCGAGCTAAAAGCTACGAACTGAGTTCTCTTGATAAGATATCCAAGCTGATCTAGAAGAGGACGCCCAAACTGGTCCAGCAGACGACGTCCAAGCTGATCCAGCTTAGAGCGAATATCAGCACAGTAGAAACCAGTTCAGAACAGGTATCAGCTCAAGAGAGAAGCGTTCAGTTCAGAGATCAAGTGCAGATCAGAGTTCAGCTTACAGTTCAATGGATCAGATCAAATGAATCAGTTCAGAGTGAACAACTTAGAGAAGATCCGGTTCAGATCAAAACAAATAAACGGTATTCAGTTTAGAGATCAGCTTAGATAAGTCCAGGACAGAACATATTAGAATCAACCCAGATCAGATTAGAAGCGCACCAAGAATCAGATCAGCTTAGAACTTACAAGAGCAGCTCAAAGATTAGAACAGATCAGATCGGGAGATCAACTCAGTTAAGCAGCTCAGACAGAATCAACGTGATATATATATTAGTTCAGAGTGAACAACTCAGAACAGAATTGGTTCAGATCAGCGGAGAACGTCTAAGCTGGAACCGTAAAGAACAGAGAGAAACGAAAAAATCAACTTAGATCTTAACAGAACAGAATCAGCTCAGGGCATAACAGAACTGAACAACACAGATAGAATCAGTAGAGATTCGATCATCTTAGATCAGATCAGATCATTCAAGAGCAGCTCAGATCGTTGAACAGATCAGAACAGAGCAGAAGTGAGAAAGTGCAATAAGAGATCTGATTAGAAGCGGAGAACAGATGAAAACAGTTTAGAGCATATAAGCATTTTAGAGAGAAGCACGGAAACATATTAAAGCTAAAAGAGGAAGAACAAGAGCATAACAGATTAGATGAGAATCAAGCAGCTCAGAGAACAGATTAGCAGAGGCTATCAGATCAGAGCAAAGCAGTTTGAACACGAGCATATGTGAAGAATGGATTAAAGTAGTTCAAATTGATTTGCTTCATCTCGTCTACATCAGGTTCAGAGCTCACATGCTCAAAGTCAACAATGCCCGTAATGCATTAAATGACAAAGGACACAAGGTACAACTATGTCAAAACTTTACAGAAGCTTTTTCAATGATTAGGAACCTGTTTCCAACAGATATATCTGCACAGAGGCTTTTTATATGCGAAAGAGACGATGAACAGAAGATTTCATGAAGCGTGAAATTCACAAGAGAAAAACAGCGTTTATAGTGCATGTGCAATAGTCGAGAGCTTGTACACTCAAGTGGCAGTTGGTGTATAAGCTGAGCTGGTGCCCAGGTGTGAGTTGGTGCACATCCGAGAGCTTAAACTTAGAATCATTATAGTCGCTGCACAACCAGGGAAGAAGATGAAGAATCAGCTTAGGAAGAAGCACTTCTCAGTGTGTGAGAAAACAATACAAGAGAGTGAGCTTACACTGTAATATTTCTCACACACAGATTTACTCACATATGAGAGCCAAGAGCTGAATAGAATAGATGAGTGAATCACAAACAAACACAAAATCATTGTTGTCCTTCTAACAGAGACGTTAAATAAGTGAACAAAGTCATAGAACCTACGATCTGGTGTGCAGCAGAGTGGCTAGGAGTTCTCCCAGCTTGCGGGCTATTGGATCTGATATGTACAGTTGGCCGTAAGATCAATTCTTCTAGTGAATCCTTCCAGCAATGGAGAAGGGGAGATGTAGGAGATTGAGAATTCGCAGCGTACTGTTTTTCTTTACTGCTTTCTGCATCGCATACATGTTTTAAACTCTCTTTAAAGCTTTCAATTTTCAGAGAGTATTTCGGGTTGTTTTGGCATGATTTTCATTCATACCCGAACTACTTCTCGGTTCTAAAAAAACCTTTCAAGAATCAGAGCTATTGCAGCTCATGTTTTTACTCGTCAGTATAACGCCTATAAAATTTATACCTATTTATGAATTAGCGTGCCTTAGCCATAGTAATTATTTCTCCTATTTTATTGATTTCATTAATTTGTCGGTTTATTTATTTTATTTTGATGCCGAGTATTCTTTTTTAGAATCCTAGAACATGTGCTACGGAGCCGGACTGGTGACGATGAGAACACCATGTAAAAGTAATTTTTAATAAATTCCATTTTTTTGAAGCTATTTTCTTGTGACTGGATTTTTACAAGATATGTTCCTTATTTTAAAACAAGTTTTAAACCCCAATTCTACCCAAATATTTTTCCCCAATTTCGAAAATTTAAATTAAGAGAAGAGATAAGAATTTTGGAAGCAAATATCGCTAATTGAGTTTAGAAAATCTATAAAAATCGATTTCTTCTCAACAAAACGCGCTATACATAAATACACGCACACACAATATTTTCCTTCACGAAAATTCCTCGATACCTAGTTTTCTCTCTGTAATTGCTGCCCTCCTTTCCCTTTCTCTTCCCCCGGCGATCTTGTGCTTCCAGAGCGTAAACCCCAGCGTTCCCGACGTCTCTCTGTCCAGCCAGCTCCGTGACACCGCCGTCGTAAGTTCTACAAATCGAGGAAAGTACAAAGTTATTCCTTTTACTGTACTAGTTTAGCTATTATCGGCTTGTGTTGATTTCTTCTTTTTCTACTCAATTTTTTATGAGTTTTGAGACGATGATTGAGGTATTAGGAGATGAAATTTGTTAATTTTAAACTTGATGGGGCTGCTTAGAATTTGGAGTTGGATTATGCGTCTGTGAGGTTGAGCCTAGAGATGAATTGGGTAAGGTGAGGGTGCTGAGCTGTGTCTCTGCAAGCTGTGTTCTTCGATTCAAGCATCTGCAATCTGTTTTTCCCTCTTGCTTGAACCGTAACCTGCTTTTTAGAGTTAGAGTGCCCTAAGCTAATTGTTCTTGTAATCCGGGTTCGTAAGCCTCTAAGCCTGAACTGTCCTTAATTTTGAGTAAACAGTGTCGTTCTTTGAGCCCTAAGTTGTGTCTTCGAACCCTAAGCTATTTCTTCGAGCCTAAGCTGTTCCCTTGAGTCTAAGCTGGTTGCAAGCAAAGGAGCCTAGGTCTCACCAAAGATCCAAACATATACTGAGGAAATACCACATAATCCGGGATATTGTGGCTGGGGGTGACATAGCAGTTGAGAGAGTCGCCTCTGCGGACAACATTGCTGATCCACTTACGAAGCCCTTGCCAGGACCGTTGTTTAAAAAACATCACGAAACAATGGGACTGCGTCTGATGAGTAGTTGGCTTTAGGGCAAGTGGGAGATTGTTAGAGTAGATGCCCAACTAGCCAACTTGTGGCGTGTGGGTTCTATTGACTCTTGTATATAACGATCTTTATTTATGAAACACGCATTTCTTATATGGCATTCTTTATTTTCAGTATGTTATAATGTTAACAATTGTGTTGGATAAAGACCTAGAATGCACCATAGTGTATGTTAGATGTGATAGTGGAAGTGATGGCTATCATGAAACACATCTAATAGTCACTGTATATTCTGAACTCGTTCCTAGTCGATTGGGCCGTCAAAATGAGGATAAGGCCGCACGAGCTTGAGACTAGCATCTGCGATGTGAAGTACCATGTTTCATTGGTAGGGAACATTGTGATGTTCTGAGCATGCAGATGGATAGTGACCTGGTGATCTATCGAACTACCCTCGTTCGGACTTTCCAAGTGGTTACCATTTGTCGAGTGGATAAGTCCGAGGTCTTGGTTGTACTGATTAGTCCTCACTACTCGAAACGTCATTGAGACTCTACATGATAGGCTCCTCACTTTGACCCGTTTACCGACTCACTTGGGGTCATTAGGTGGCGGGATTGGGTGAGGTCCCGATGCATGTAGGAGTCGATGCTTCGTTGTCGAGGATTCACCGCTCGCTTTTATGCGTGGATATCCTATGCTATCTGAGGAGATAATAGTGTGATAAATCTCTGGCCAGAGTACTGGATGTGTTTTAGGTAAATGGGTTTGCCTAGTAACACTCGTGATGTCACTATTTGATCTCCAAGATGTATGCATAGTTATCGGATCTCTAGCGACTCTCGATTTACCAATGGTCATTGATCTGATCGGGATATATGTGTTGAAAGGACCGTACTGTACGCTAACCACGACCAACTGGTTCTTGCAGGCACTATCAGTGATACCTAGGGGATCATGGGGCGATGTTGCTAGGCGCTTTACCATGATCCGATGGGTCAGTCCGAAATTGTGATTTCGGAGTCACAATGGTTGTGGGCCCACGGCTAGCTGTATCCCTGAACCATTGAGGGTCACACAAGTACTGGATTCATGATTCCCGCACGGAAACTGAGCTCAATGTGTTGAGCATAGGAGGAGGATTTTAGGGAATGCGATTTCCTAAAAGTCAACAGGGGTCAAATTGCGATTTCCCAAAGTTGAGGGGCTAAATTGCTATTTTGGTCTAGGTGGTCTGAAAAATTGTTTTCACATCATAATACTCAGTTTTGGAAACTGTGTTGATCGGTCCGATCGGATCGGCGATCGGGATTAGGATGAAGCCACGGTGATGGAAATGAACCTAATGTTCATATGGACCTGGGCCTGACCCAAGTCCATTGGGCCGGTTCAAGCCCATCACTTATTTATTAAATTAGACCTAGGGCTACAACATAACACAACTCACAACCCTAGCCTCCAAGCTTGTGGCCCCCCCTCTCCTCCCAAAACCTCACGGCCGCCGCCTCCACCGCCGCGCCGCCGTGCCGCCGCCGCCATGATCGGACTTGTTCCGATCATCGTGTTGAGGAGATTCCGTTCGTGGCAAATTCGTCAGGCCTTCTAGTGCAGGCTGACGAAGGAGTCGTGTTTCCGGTCGTGGACCTGATTAAGGAGGACCTACCGTGAAGAGCCAGAATTCCCTGTGAATCTGGTTGGAGCCAGGCACCTAGACGCCAGCAAGGTGACACTCTATAAAACATCCTATGTATGATTTATAGAATATATTTTATGTATTGAACGTTTTTCGAGGCAATTTTTAAACTTCCGCTGCGCCCCCAGGAAACGGGATCCGGATCCGCCATTGTCGCCAACAAGGTAGACTCTCGTAAGCCGCCCGTCTTTCTGTAAGCTGTTAGACCCTTGTAAGCCAAGTAACCACTGTAAGCTGAGGATAGTTCCTATGTGTTCTAGTTCCGAGCTGGTTTGCATGCCCAAACATGTTCGAACTCTCTGATCTGCTTCCGGTGCACGATCGGATCAGAAGCCTCGAGCTGATCTGGGTAGACGAACGGACCTATGCGCTCTAATATGATCGAGTGTTCTGAGCTGGTTCCAGTACACGATCCGAATCAAAGCCTCGAGCTGTTCTGGGTAGACTGTACTGATTTCGTAAGCTGAGTCTGCCTTCCGAGCTGATCAATGCGAGATGGTCTGTGCGTTTGGGTTGAATGCGAGTCCTAGGAGAAGCCTGTTGTCATGAGAAAATTATAAATTTAACGTTTTATTTTAAAGATAATTTATGATGTTGAGCATATTTGAGTTTTAAGCTCCTGCAGTGTTACTTTGCAGCTTGCGTAATTTTAAAGATAGAAAAGATTTTACTTTTGAGAACTGAGGTTGAGAAATAAGTTGAGAATAGAGTTTAAGCATGATAAAAATATTTTGAATGACATGAACTGATTGTGGTTATATTAAGGATATCGGGATCGATAGACGTCTCATGAGCCATATCAACATTATAGATATTGGGAGCGAGAGACGTTTCATGAGTCATATCAAAGTTACGGGTATGAGAGTCGGGAGACGTTCCGATGAGACATACCAAACTGACGTATATGGAAACCAGGAAAAAACATTGGGAGCCGTACCAAACCTAGTACCATGGTACCTACTAGCTTGATCAAACGAAACATGATATTTGAGGGACCACAGTCAGGAATCAGATTTCACAGAAAATGTTTTTAATTTATGAGCTAATTTTATGCATGAGTTTAGTTAACTGCTTTTAACTGTTTTAAGCTGGTCACTTGTTCCTTCGTATTTTCAGTTTAGAGAAAATTTACATGAGTACAAATATTTTATGCTTGTGCCTGTATTATGTATTACTTTGCTACTGCCCAGTTTTGTACTTGTTGATCCCCTAGGCTCACTACGTTTAACTGGTGCAGATGTTGTCAAGATAGAGGCTGAGGGGCAGGAACCCTGAGCTGGCAGTGGTCGGTTGGCGCACACCCTATGACCAGGCGTTTCTGCAGCGTTTAGATGAGACAAACAGTTTTGGTTTTAACTTAAGAAATTCAGATTCAGATTTGAGAGACATACTGTGTTTAATTTAGTTTCAGCTTTGGAAAACATTCGTTTTAGATTGTTGACGTTTGGATACTGTTTCAATTGGTTTCAGTTTATGTGATTCATCAGCTTCTATTCAAATCTGTTTAAATTCCACGAATCTTGTATTGAGTTGTTCGAAGCTGTTAAAATTTTAAAGAATTTTTTTTAAGATTTTGGGTTAATGTTTCAAAATTTTTTTTCTTCCGCATTTAACTTATTAGAAAAATGTTTAAGTGAGGTTGAGGGCGTTACAAAATGGTATCAGAGCAGCGTTCTTGGTTTGGGTTGTGCCTACAACTGACTGCAGTAAGCTCAGGGAGTCACGCCTCAAAGTCTGTAAGTTTTGATGTTTAAACTGCTCTAGTTGTCAGTTTAATATGCTATGATTTGATGTTCAGTGATAATTTGAGATAATATATTTAAATAGGAGACCTGCATATAGATATATATATATATATATATTTATAGCTAAGGCATGTAGATTCTAAGTAGCGAGAAATTGGTTGTTAGACCCCCAGATGCCTCCTAGATGCCAGATCATGCCACCACCTCCACCACCCCTGCCTACTACCGAGGAGATCTTGTCGGGACTTGCCCAAGTTCGGAGGCAGAACGCTGGATCAGCTCAGGCAGGAAAGATTGAGCTGCCTTACGAGAAGTTCAGGAAGTTAGGACCTCCGGAGTTTACAGGATCCACTGACCCGATGATTGCTGAGGAGTGGGTCCGATCTCTGGAGACCATCTTTCGATACATGGGACTGGCGGATGCGACCAGAATCAACTGTGTCATCTTCCAGCTGAAGGAGGATGTTGTTTTGTGGTGGGAAGGAGCTGAGCAAACTGCAGACATGGACACTTTGGACTGGGCTAGTTTCAAGAGGCTGTTCTATGACAAATACTTTACCCCAGATGTCCAAGCCAGACTGAAGAGGGAGTTTAGGAATCTCCCCCATGGAGATATGACTGTGGCGGAGTGTGTAAAAAAGTTTGATATAGGCTGTCAATTCTTGTGAGACCCAAAATATTATTGGATTAATTGAGTTAATTAATCGGGTTTAGTATAGACCAGATTTGGCATGAGCAGATCTGGGATGGATCAGCTTTGAGCTGGTATTCTTGGTGAGCGTATCGGGTTTCTCTGTGTAGTTGTGTATTGGGAACATCTTTGGACAATTGTAGAGTCCTGCTGGGTAGTAATCAGATTCGGGGAGTTGAGAAGTACTGGTTGGTGATTTCGGCTTTGGCATTGGTTGATGGAAACCAAGGCTAGAGGTCAAATCTGGTTGTCGCAAAGTATTTGAGATACGTTAATTGATGTCCTGCGTGGGTAGCGAAACGACGTCGTTTGGAAGAAACCAGATTTGAGATGCGTAAGTTGTTAGCGCTGTGGGAACCGGCCTGGTTTGAGGGTTTGGTGTGGACCGGTTTCGGGTTATTAGACCGGAATACAGCGCGACGCCATTTTGGGTATTAGTGAACGGTGGTTAGTACTTGTGTGAGATATGGTCATCCAGATCTGAGTTGTGATGCGGCGCCGTTTAGCGATAACAGATTTGGTATTAGTGGCATGACGTGTCCAGTGGAATAGTGGACTTCGGTGCGCTGTCGTTTGGTAGTAGCGCATTGGTTTAGCGTATGGTCCAGACTGGAGTGATACTCAGATCTGAGTGGGTATCAGTTTTGAGCCAGTGTTGTCGGTGGTTAATATTCATCAGATTTGGGGAACTTAAGTTGTTATATAGAGGACTTTGACCCTTCGAACGCGATATTTTCCCCAACACTTAGAATATTTCCCGTAACCTTACTCTGTCGCGATACCCTAGTTACTGTTCATCGAAGCTTATCTTCTCCGATTGCCGTCGGTAGAAGACTCAGATTGGAGCAAGAGTGGTAGCGCTGGACTCCTCTTGCCAAGGCATTTCTTCTTATACCTCTTTCGAAGGCTTGAGTTAAGCTGGAAGAAGATCGCGAAAGGAGCTACCTTGTGTAGTATGTTAGAATTTCGGTGGATTTGCTTTTCTGTTCAGGTAGTGCTTTCAGGTATGAGCTAGATCCTACCTTTTTCTTCGTTTAGAGCTGTCTGTTGTGCTAGAAGGGTAGGACAGAGCTAGTTGAGCTCGTAGCTCCCAGTTAGAGTTTCTGTGCGTAGAGTCCCTGAGTTTTGTTGTGTTGTTTGGCCAAGCAGATGGTAGATTTGAGTTGCTCGGGACTTTGTTGTGGTAATTGTAGCTCAGAACTAAGGTACGGATGTGAGCTTATGATTACAGCTTTGAGATGGACTTGTGTATAAATGGCGTGTGCTGTTATGTTGAGCAGTGTGTATGCTGTTACTTCTGTGCTGTTGTTTGCATCTGTTTAGTGTATATTATCCTGCAAGTTGTTATGCATACACGCATGTCATGTTGTTCTGCTCATTCGTTTGCGAGCCCTTGTTAACAGTCTGCTGTGAGAACCCATGATCTGTTGTTGTTTGCTGTTGAGCTAATCCTTGTTGACAGGGTGCATGTGATTGAGCGCTTGGGTAGCTCCCAGTTCTCTCATATGCGATATGGCCTTCCAGTTCTGGCTGGTGCTGATGTTTTATGTTATTAAGCGCATGAGTAGCTCCCATTCTCTCACATGAGCTGCGGCCATCCCTGTAATATGTTGTGGTTGGTACCATGTGTGATCGAGCGCCTGGGTAACTCCCATTCTCTCACACATTCGGTGCCCACTCCCAGTTCTGGTATTCAGCTGTGCGCAGTATTTTGAGCTCCCTGTTCTCATGCATAGCATCGCATTTATATCTTGCTCTATCTGCATGCTGTTTTAAATTGCTCTCCGTACTGGGGTTTGACCCCATGTCCCTCTGGGGCTGGATTCTCTTTGTTGCCTGTGTGTTGTTCAGGTTATCCAGGTTTCTCAGCTGGTCGCGGAGATGGCTCAGCTGGTGGTGGCCCAGGAGGTGGATAGAGTCTCCCAGTTATGTATAATATATAGTTATGTAGTAGAGTCATCACATGGGGAATGCCCCATATGATGTTATATTGCAAATTTGTGTCTATGTTGAGCGAGAGACTTGCTATGTCTGTATCATTGGTAGACGCTCTATATGTTTGTATTTGTTGTGGTTGGTCTCTATTGTTGTAAAATCAGTATTTTAAGTATCGTTGTATTTTAACTTATGTTTTCTAAGTCAGGCCAAAGCGAAAAATTTTAGCCACTTTTTAAACGCTTCCGCGATTGTATTTATCGTGGTTATTCTCTGTATTGAGCACCGAGCCTGACATTTTTGGTATCAGAGCTTAAACTGGGATAAGCTTGAATTCTTTTGATCACACTTGAGCCTAGGCACTTTATTTTTTGTTGGATGTGCTTGACTATGTGATATATGCTGTGTGATCTTACTGTTGGCGCAGCGACAGATCCAAATCCCGCTCCCGGGGCGCAGCGGAAGAATTGAAAATTGGAGCTTGGGACGGTCAATACACCTATATAATAATTAAAACATTCATAGAATGTTTAGAATATACCTTGCTGGCGTCTAGGCGTCTGGCTCTGACCAATTCCACGGGGAAATTGACACTTCAACGTTTGAACAGCTACGGCCTCCTAATCCGGTCCACGACCGGAATCTCAGTTCCTTCATTGGTTTGCACTAGAAAACCAACGAAAGTTTCACGGATGGAATCTCCTCGCCGAGACGGTCGGAATAAATTCCGACGGCGTCGGCTGCGGGCGGCGGCGACGGCGGCGAGGGAGGAGAGGAATGGAGAAATATTTGCTGAATAGCTTTTGATGTGTTTCAAATGAATACCACATGACCCCTATTTATGGATTTTTCATGGGCTTAAACCAAGTTAATGGGCTTGGGTCGGGCCCAGGCCCACGTGTACATTGGTTTTAAGTCCATCGCTGTGGCTTCATCATAATCCCGATCGACGATCAGATCGGACCGATCTACACAGTTTACAAAACTGAGCATTATGATGTGAAAACAATTTTTCGGACCACCTAATCCAAAATAGCAGTTAGGCCCCTATAAGCTTTAAGGATAGTCATACTAGTCCAAGCTTAAGGAAATTGCATTTCCACCCTATTTAATTTTAGGAAGTCACACTTCCATCCTTCCTCCTACTATACTCAACAAATTGAGCTTAATTTCTATACGGGAATTGAGAAACCAGTACTTGTGTGACCCTCAATGGTTCAGGGATATAGCTAGCCGTGGGCTCACAACATTTGTGACTCCGAATCCATATTTTCAGACTAACCCATCGGATCATGGTAAAGCCTCTAGCAACATCGCCCCATGATCCCCTAGGTATTACTGATAGTGCCTGCAAGAACAAGTCGGTCATGGTTAGCGTACAGTACGGTCCTTTCAACTAAAATATCCCGATCAGATCAACGATCATTGGTAAATCGAGAGTCGCTAGAGATCCAATAACCATGCGTACATCTTGGAGATCAAATAGTGACATCTCATGTGTTACTAGGTAAACCCATTTATCCAAAGCACATCTTGAACTCTGACCAGAGATTTATCACACTATTATCTTCTTAGATAGCATAGGATATCCATGCAAAAGGGCAAGCGATGAATCCTTGACAACGAAGCATCGACTCCTACATGCATCAGGACCTCACCCAACCCCGCCACCTGATGACCCCACTGAGTCGGTAAACGGGTCAAAGTGAGGCACCTATCATGTAGAGTCTCAATGATGTTTCGAGTAATGAGGGCTAATCTGTACAACCAAGACCTCGGACTTAATCCACTCGACAAATGGTAACCACTTGGAAAGTCCGAACGAGGGTAGTTCGATAGATCACTAGGTCACTACCCATCATGCTCAGAACATCACTATGTTCCCTACCAATGAAACGTGGTACTTCACATCGCAGATGCTAGTCTCAAGCTCGTGCGGCCCTTATCCTCTTTTGACGGCCCAATTGACTAGGAACAGGTTTAGAATACACAGTGACTATTAGATGTGTTTCAGATAACCATCAAATCAACTATCACATCTAACATACACTATAACTTTATCCAACAATTGTAATCATAATAATGAAGATAAAGAATGCAATAAAAGAATGCGAATTTCATAAATAAAGATCGTTTTACATAGAGTCAACAAGAACCCACACGCCACAAGTTGGCTAGTTGGGCACCTACTCTAACAATCTCCCACTTGCCCTAAAGCCAACTACTCATCAGACGCAGTCCCATTGCTTCACGATAAGTTGGGCACCTACTCTAACAATCTCCCACTTGCCCTAAAGCCAACTACTCATCAGACGCAGTCCCATTGCTTCACGATATTTTCCAAATAGTGGTCCTGGCAAGGGCTTCGTAAGTGGATCAACAATGTTGTCTGCAGAGGCGACTCTCTCAACTGCTATGTCACCTCTAGCCACAATATCCCGGATTATGTGGTATTTTCTCAGTATATGTTTGGATCTTTGGTGAGACCTAGGTTCCTTTACTTGTGCAACGGCACCTGTGTTGTCACAGTACATCGGGACTGGACCAACTCCTTCATGGATTACGCCCAACTCTTGGACGAAATTCCTTATCCAAACCGCCTCTTTAGCAGCATCTGATGCTGCGATGTACTCAGCCTCAGTGGTTGAATCCGCGATGGTGTCTTGCTTGGAACTCTTCCAAGAGACAGCATAATACAAATCCAGAGGTTGAATTCAAATCGTCCACATCGCATTGGAAGCTAGAATCAGTGTAGCCTTTCAATTTTAGTTCACCACCCCCATAGACCATGAACATATTCTTAGTCCTTCGTAAGTACTTAAGAATATCTTTCACGGCCTTCCAATGCATTTGGCCGGGATTTTCTTGGTAGCGTCTCGTGACACTCAGAGCATATGCGACATCTGGTCTAGTTGAGATCATACCATACATAATACTACCTATTGCCGAGGCATATGGCACACGTGTCATACTCTCTATCTCCGCATCAGTCTTCGGACACATAAACTTAGATAGAGTGACCTCGTGGCACATAGGCGGGTGTCCTCTCTTGGACTCTTCCATAGAGAACCGCTTAAGTATGGTATCGATGTAGGTCGCTTGGGTGAGTCCGAGCATCCTTTTCGATCTATCCCTATAGATCTATATTCCCAGAAAATTGGATGCTTCACCCATGTCCTTCATCGAGAATCTACTAGACAACCATACTTTAGTTTACTGCAGCATTCCTACACCATTCCCAATGAGTAGAATGGCATCAACATAAAGTACAAGGAATGTCACCATATCTCATAGTCGTACCATGCGGCTATGGCTAGTAGGATTCTAATTGACATGAACATTGTGACTGGTGAAAAAGTTTCATCATAGTTAACACCTTGTATTTGAGTGTAACCTTTCGCGATCAGACGTGCCTTGTAGGTCAGTACTTTACCATCAGGCCCAAGTTTTCTCTTGTATGTCCATTTGCACCCAATAGGAACTATTTCTTCGGGAGGATTTACGAGAGTCCAGACTTGGTCGATGCATTGATCCAATCTCAGATTGCATTGCTTCAAGCCACAAATTAGAATCAGCATCGGAAATTGCATCCTTGAAGGTTCTTGGATCACATCCAATAGTTTGATCACTTTGATCATCTTCAAGGAGGAAACCATATCTAACAGGAGCCCTAGGAACCCTTTCAAATCTCCTAGGTGTGTCCATATCAAGGATTGACTCTTGTGGTGCGGGAGATTCACTTGGTACATTAGTTGGTTCTCGAACCTCTTCAAGTTCTACTATCTTGCCTTTTCTATCAAGTAGAAATTTTCTTTCCAAAAAGGTGGCATTTCTAGAAACAAACACTTTTGTTTCATTTGGATAGGAGAAGGAATATCCAATAGAATTCTTTGGATAACCAATGAAGTAGCATAAGATGGATCTATTATCCAGCTTATCTCCCACTGTCTGCTTTATGTAAGCAGGACATCCCCAAATCCTCAAGTATGAGTACTTGGGCGGCTTGCCCATCCATATCTCATATGGAGTTTTATCCACTGCCTTTGTGTGGACATTGTTCAACAACATTACGACCGTTTCGACTTCATAGACCCAAAACGAAGTAGGAAGTTCAGTGAAACTCATCATAGATCGAACCATGACCATCAAGGTTCGATTACGACGCTCCGCTACACCATTGAGCTGTGGTGTGGCCGGAGGGGTCCACTGTGAGAGAATCCCATTCTCTTTAAGATAGTCGTTCGGCCCTCAAGTATTCTCCGCCTCGATCGGATCGCAGTGTTTTAATAATTTTTCCCAATTGATTTTCTATTTCAGCCTTGAATTCTTTGAACTTTTCAAATGATTCAGACTTGTGCTTCATTAAGTACAAGTACCCATACCTAGAGTGATCATCGGTAAAGGTGATGAAGTAGGTGTGACCGGACTTAGTACCAATGCTAAGTGGTCCACACACATCAGTATGGATCAAATCCAATAGGCCTTGAGCACGTTCAGGCTTGCTCGTGAAGGGAAATTTTGTCATTTTCCCCTTGAGACAAGATTCACAAGTTGGTAGGGAGTTAATATCAGACATATTAAACATGTCACTCCTAATAAACTTGTTCATCCTATTTAAGGAAACATGACCTAGCGTAGCGTGCCAAAGTTGTGCTAGGTTCAAACTATCGTTTTTCCTTTTTATCGTTGTTGTGTGTGTTTCCACATCGTGAGTTGGAACTTCTCTCAATTTTAAGGCGTATAGATCATTTTCGCGTTCCCCAATTCCAATTAAACATTCATTCTTGTAAATATTGTAAATCGAATTGGCAAAATGACAAGAATATCCATCACTATCAAGCATAGAAACGAAAATGATGTTCTTTATTAATTCAGGAACAAATAAAACGTTTCTCAACAACAACTTAAAATTTGAAGAAAGAAATAAATAAACATCTCCGATGGCTTAGACCGCAACCCTTGCTCCATTTCCAAGACTCAAGTGGGTCTCACCCTCCCTAAGACGCCGGCTTCTTGTCATTACCTGCAAGTCATTGCATATATGAGATCCACATCCGGTATCAAGTACCCAAGAAGTAGAGTTAAGAGAAATATTTATTTCAATGTAGAACATACCTTTTGCAGTTCGCAACTGCTCGAGGTAATCCTTACAGTTCCTCCTCCAATGTCCAGGCTTGTGGCAGTGGTGACAAACATCCTCAGACTTGTTCGGCTTTGAAGTCCTTGCCTTGGGCTGCTTTGCGGGCTTACCCTCCTTCGCAGGGGCAGAATGCTTCTTACCCTTGCGTTTGGGCCCATTCTTCGCGGAGGAAGAAGAGCCCAAAAGGAGGACGGGCTTGTCCTTTTTTATGATCCCCTCAAACACGACAAGCATGTTTACCACCTATTCAAGGGTGGCCTCCAGGTTGTTCATGTTAAAGTTGACCACAAAGGGGTCGAACGCAGCAGGTAGGGAGAGGAGAAGCAGATCCACAGACAGCTCATGTGGAAGCGAGATATCAAGGCCCACTAGCTTCTCAATGAGCCCAATCATATTGACCCCATGCTCGCGGACCGAAGTCCCCTCGCGCATGCGGCTCGTCATGAGCTCCTTGACAGTAGTGAACCTCTCAGTCCGAGAGTTCTCCCCATACAGCTCTTTGAGATGAAGGTGTATGCCAGCAGCATACTCCGTCTTCTCAAACTGCCGCTGCATTTCGTTGGACATAGATGCTATCATATAGCACCGTGCCTTAAGCTCATCATCCCACCATTTTTCAGCTTTGCCAGCTCCTCAGGACTGGCATCGGCAGGGGCTTCCATCAGGGCTCTTCTCTAGCGTGTAGAGAAGTTTCTCCGAAGCCAAGACAATCTTGAGGTTTCGAAGCCAATATTGGTAGTTTAAGCCAGTGAACTTGTTGCTATCCAGTATAGCAGCAAGTGGATTTTTGATCGAAGACATAATGAAAACAGTTTATACTGAAAAGAAAAACAGATATGCATTACTGACAATTCATGAAAAACGCTAAGACATAAAACATGATCATTAAGATTTATGAATTACTCTCCCACTATTTTAACGATTTCAACACCCTCTAATGAAATCGAGAAAGCAAGTTTCCTTAGTGGGTACACAGAGTCCAATCAAGAAATCATGGTCCTGAATAATATCAGCCAACCATGACCCTCAAAAGGTAGAGCCCAATTGCAACAGGTGCAACCTCCTTGTATTTACCTCACGTCCAGTAAGGGCCAAATAATATGACGCCGATAACTATCACGTGTCAAGATGACCCATCAATGTTGAGTCGTGATGGA
>KQ992483.1:22148-33249 GCA_001598015.1 Dorcoceras hygrometricum | reverse complement strand
CAAATTCCTTAATTGTTTCATCGAATCTCAGGTTCCAACTTCGTGATGCTTGTTTGAGACCGTAGATCGATCTCTGAAGCTTGCATACCTTATGCTCGCTTCCAACAGATGTGAAACCCTCAGGCTGCATCATATAGATCTCTTCCTTAATGTTTCCATTAAGGAACACAGTTTTCACATCCATTTGCCATATCTCATAGTCGTACCATGCGGCTATGGCTAGTAGGATTCTAATTGACTTGAACATTGTGACTGGTGAAAAAGTTTCATCATAGTTAACACCTTGTCTTTGAGTGTAACCTTTCGCGACCAGACGCGCCTTGTAGGTCAGTACTTTACCATCAGGCCCAAGTTTTCTCTTGTATGTCCATTTGCACCCAATAGGAACTATTTCTTCGGGAGGATTTACGAGAGTCCAGACTTGGTTTGATGCATTGAGCCAATCTCAGATTGCATTGCTTCAAGCCACAAATTAGAATCAGCATCGGAAATTGCATCCTTGAAGGTTCTTGGATCACATCCAATAGTTTGATCACTTTGATCATCTTCAAGGAGGAAACCATATCTAACAGGAGCCCTAGGAACCCTTTCAAATCTCCTAGGTGTGTCCATATCAAGGATTGACTCTTGAGGTGCGGGAGATTCACTTGGTACATTAGTTGGTTCTCGAACCTCTTCAAGTTCTACTATCTTGCCTTTTCTATCAAGTAGAAATTTTCTTTCAAAAAAGGTGGCATTTCTAGAAACAAACACTTTTGTTTCATTTGGATAGGAGAAGGAATATCCAATAGAATTCTTTGGAGAAGTAGCATAAGATGGATCTATTATCCAGCTTATCTCCCACTGTCTGCTTTACGTAAGCAGGACATCCCCAAATCCTCAAGTATGAGTACTTGGGCGGCTTACCCATCCATATCTTATGGAGTTTTATCCACTGTCTTTGTGTGGACATCGACCGTTTCGACTTCATAGACCCAAAACGAAGTAGGAAGTTCAGTGAAACTCATCATAGATCGAACCATGTCCATCAAGGTTCGATTACGACGCTCCGCTACACCATTGAGCTGTGGTGTGGCCGGAGGGGTCCACTGTGAGAGAATCCCATTCTCTTTAAGATAGTCTTGAAATTCGGCCCTCAAGTATTCTCCGCCTCGATCGGATCGCAGTGTTTTAATAATTTTTCCCAATTGATTTTCTATTTCAGCCTTGAATTCTTTGAACTTTTCAAATGATTCAGACTTGTGCTTCATTAAGTACAAGTACCCATACCTAGAGTGATCATCGGTAAAGGTGATGAAGTAGGTGTGACCGGACTTAGTACCAATGCTAAGTGGTCCACACACATCAGTATGGATAAAATCCAATAGGCCTTGAGCACGTTCAGGCTTGCCCGTGAAGGGAAATTTTGTCATTTTCCCCTTGAGACAAGATTCACAAGTTGGTAGGGAGTTAATATCAGACATATTAAACATGTCACTCCTAATAAAATTGTTCATCCTATTTAAGGAAACATGACCTAGCTTAGCGTGCCAAAGTTGTGCTAGGTTCAAACTATCGTTTTTCCTTTTTATCGTTGTTGTGTGTGTTTCCACATCGCGAGTTGGAACTTCTCTCAATTTTAAGGCGTATAGATCGTTTTCGCGTTCCCCAATTCCAATTAAACATTCATTCTTGTAAATATTGCAAATCGAATTGGCAAAATGACAAGAATATCCATCACTATCAAGCATAGAAACGAAAATGATGTTCTTTATTAATTCAGGAACAAATAAAACGTTTCTCAACAACAACTTAAATTTTGAAGAAAGAAATAAATAAACATCTCCGATGGCTTAGACCGCAACCCTTGCTCCGTTGCCAAGACTCAAGTGGGTCTCACCCTCCCTAAGACGCCGACTTCTTGTCATTACCTGCAAGTCATTGCATATATGAGATCCACATCCGGTATCAAATACCCAAGAAGTAGAGTTAAGAGACATATTTATTTCAATGTAGAACATACCTTTCGCAGTTCGCAACTGCTCGAGGTAATCCTTACAGTTCCTCCTCCAATGCCCAGGCTTGTGGCAGTGGTGACAAACATCCTCAGACTTGTTCGGCTTTGAATTCCTTGCCTTGGGCTTCTTGGCGGGCTTACCCTCCTTCGCAGGGGCAGAACGCTTCTTACCCTTGCGTTTGGGCCCATTCTTCGCGGAGGAAGAAGAGCCCAAAAGGAGGACGGGCTTGTCCTTTTTTATGATCCCCTCAAACACGACAAGCATGTTTACCACCTATTCAAGGGTGGCCTCCAGGTTGTTCATGTTAAAGTTGATCACAAAGGGGTCGAACGCAGCAGGCAGGGAGAGGAGAAGCAGATCCACAGACAGCTCATGTGGAAGCGAGATATCAAGGCCCACTAGCTTCTCAATGAGCCCAATCATATTGACCCCATGCTCGCGGACCGAAGTCCCCTCGCGCATGCGGCTCGTCATGAGCTCCTTGACAGTAGTGAACCTCTCAGTCCGAGAGTTCTCCCCATACAGATCTTTGAGATGAAGGTGTATGCCAGCAGCATACTCCGTCTTCTCAAACCGCCGCTGCATTTCGTTGGACATAGATGCTATCATATAGCACCGTGCCTTAAGCTCATCATCCCACCATTTTTCAGCTTTGCCAGCTCCTCAGGACTGGCATCGGCAGGGGCTTCCATCAGGGCTCTTCTCTAGCATGTAGAGAAGTTTCTCCGAAGCCAAGACAATCTTGAGGTTTCGAAGCCAATATTGGTAGTTTAAGCCAGTGAACTTGTTGCTATCCAGTATAGAAGCAAGTGGATTTTTGATCGAAGACATAATGAAAACAGTTTATACTGAAAAGAAAAACAGATATACATTACTGATAATTCATGAAAAACGCTAAGACATAAAGCATGATCATTAAGTTTTATGAATTACTCTTTCACTATTTTAACGATTTCACCACCCTCTAATGAAATCGAGAAAGCAAGTTTCCTTAGTGGGTACACAGAGTCCAATCAAGAAATCATGGTCCTGAATAATATCAGCCAACCATGACCCTCAAAAGGTAGAGCCCAATTGCAACAGGTGCAACCTCCTTGTATTTACCTCACGTCCAGTAAGGGCCAAATAATATGACGCCGATAACTATCACGTGTCAAGATGACCCATCAATGTTGAGTTGTGATGGACGGTCCCCAAAATGTCCCCAATAATATGAGCCAATGTTAAAGGGAGTTCCAACCAACTCACAGTAAGTGTCAATGACGTGTACAGCTTTCCGGCACACAGAACCCCCCCAATAATATGAGCCGGGCTATGTATGCGGGTAGCATCGACGTACACCCATTTTTGATGGAATGTAGGAAATTTTAAACAATATTTAAATTCCCTTAACTTCATGATCTTAGATAACTATCACGTGTCAAGATGACCCATCAATGTTGAGTTGTGATGGACGGTCCCCAAAATGTCCCCAATAATATGAGCCAATGTTAAAGGGAGTTCCAACCAACTCACAGTAAGTGTCAATGACGTGTACAGCTTTCCGGCACACAGAACCCCCCCAATAATATGAGCCGGGCTATGTATGCGGGTAGCATCGACGTACACCCATTTTTGATGGAATGTAGGAAATTTTAAACAATATTTAAATTCCCTTAACTTCATGATCTTATCGAATAAACTTTTGTTTTATGATCAATTAAGAAGTCATGGACTAACATTGTCTAAGAGTGCTTCTAGGTGGTTGGAGGGGCTAAGGCCCACTTAAAAACCAACCTCCTTAGACAAAGCAACGCCTTCAGGGAGACTTAGCCGGTACAAGCCGTTTTTAAGCCAGTCTATAAAGGACTCCCTTAGATAACGTTTTATCACATTTCTTCATCATTGTCAAGAAACTAAGTTCATTTATTTTAATCATGAAACTTTTAATCTTGATATAAAATTTAAATCAAATTTAAAATGAGAAATTTTAATTTTGAAATTTGGTCTCAATAATTTTAAATCAAATTTAAAAATTACGGATTCAACAGAAATATATCACATATATAATTGGGATGATCGATGAGCGAGAGCTATGTGATCCGTGGTTGCCAAGCACGGATCTAGGTCAAATCCTAGGTGACATGCAGTATGCAAATGCAATCCTATTACATATGCTTCCAGTTTTACAAGTCTTTGGTCTTCAATATCTTTGATCATCATCTCCACCATCTTCAAAATTATCCTCCCACTAAGTCTAATATTTACATTTACATAGTCATGACAAATAGGGATATATTTTAAAAGGGGTGAGAACGGGCCATAAACCAGGCCCACTTTGAAATGAATTCAACAATATTACAACCAAGAAGATCGATGAGCGAGAGCTATGTGATCCGTGGTTGCCAAGCACGGATCTAGGTCAAATCCTAGGTGACATGCAGTATGCAAATGCAATCCTATTATATATGCTTCCAGTTTTACAAGTCTTTGGTCTTCAATATCTTTGATCATCATCTCCACCATCTTCAAAATTATCCTCCCACTAAGTCTAATATTTACTTTACATAGTCATGACAAATAGGGATATATTTTAAAGGGGTGGGAACGGGCCATAAACCAGGCCCACTTTGAAATGAATTCAACAATATTACAACCAAGAATTGTAAAACCTAGCATACACCTAACAAATTGGACATGGCTCTCGATCATCCCAAACATTATCTATTCAATTAGCTTAATTAATTGACATAAATAAAATAATCAAATCAAATTTGATTTTATCCAACAAAACCATATTTTAAATATAAAATCATATTTTATAAATAAAATCTTATTTTGTTATTTTAATTGCATCAATTTTGGGATTAAAATAATTTTAGGTCTAATATCTCATAAAATTTCAAAAAATTAATTTTGGTCCAACCAAAAAGCCCAATAGCAAGTATTGACCTAAAAACCCCTCGGGCCGTCCGGGACAGGCCCGAAAAACCCTAGAATTCAATATTCGCCATCGCATCTCCGCCCCGGCACCGCCGCACCGGGGGCGGCCACCTGCGCCATTAGCTCGCGCATGTGGGGCGGCGGGTGTGCGCGACGTGCGCGCATGGGTACTGGCCAGCGGGCGCAACGCACGCCGGGATGTACGCACAGGGTGTGCACGACAGGTGCACAACGCCCGCCGCGATGTGCGTGCGGGATGCGCGCAGGATCCCGTGATCCCCGCTACGATTTGCGCACGGCGTGCGCGACGGTCACGCGGCGGCGTGCGGTGGTGGCGTGGCGGAGTGCGGCCGGAAATTATTTTTTTTTGAAAAATGAGATTTTTGATGCAATACAGGCAGAGTGGTGTATTGACAGATCCGAGCCAAGGCTCTGATACCACTGTTGGTGCAGAGGCGGATCCAGATCCCGCTTCCGGGGCGTAGCGGAAGAATTGAAAATTAGAGCCCGGGAACGGTCAATACACCTACATAATAATTAAAAACATTCATAGAAAATGTTTAGAATATACCTTGCTGGCGTAGGCGCCTGGCTCCAACCAATTCCACGGGGAAATTGGCACTTCAACGTTTGAACAGCTACGGCCTCCTAATCCGGTCCACGACCGGAATCTCAATTCCTTCGTTGTTTTGAACTAGAAAACCAACGAAAGGTTTCACGGATGGAATCTCCTCACCGAGACGGTCAGAATAAATTCCGACGACGTCGGTGGCGGCGACGGCGAGGGAGGCGGCGGCGACGGCGAGGTTGGATAGGAAGGGAGAAATATTTGTTGAATAGCTTTTGATGTGTTTCAAATGAATACCCCTTGGCCCCTATTTATAGATTTTTCATTGGCTTAAACCAAGTTAATGGGCTTGGGTCGGGCCCAGGTCCAGGTGTACATTGGTTTCAAGTCCATCGATGTGGCTTCATTATAATCCCGATCGACGATCAGATCGGACCGATCTACACAGTTTAAAAAATTGAACATTATGATGTGAAAACAATTTTTCGGACCACCTAATCCAAAATAGCAGTTAGGCCCCTATAAGCTTTAAGGATTGTCATACTAGTCCAAGCTTAAGGAAATTGCATTTTCACCCTATTTAATTTAGGAAGTCACACTTCCATCATTCCTCCTACTATACTCAACAAATTGAGCTTAATTTCCGTACGGGAATTGAGAAACCAGAACTTGTGTGACCCTAAATGGTTCAGGGATACAGCTAGCCGTGGGCTCACAACATTTGTGACTCCGAAACCACATTTTCGGACTAACCTATCGGATCATTTTAAAGCATCTAGCAACATCGCCCCATGATCCCATAGGTACTGATAGTGCCTGCAAGAACCAGTCGGTCATGGTTAGCATACAGTACGGTACTTTCAACTCAAATATCCCGATCATATCAACGACCACTGGTTAATCGAGAGTCGCTAGAGATCCAATAACCATGCGTACATCTTGGAGATCAAATAGTGACATCGCATGTGTTACTAGGTAAACACATTTACCCAAAACACATCTAGTACTCTGGCTAGAGATTCACACTATTATCTCCTCAGATAGCATAGGATATCCACGCACAAGGGCGAGCGGTGAATCCTCAACAACGAAGCATCGAATCCTATATGCATCGGGACCTCACCCAACCCCACCACCCCATGACACCAACTGAGTCGGTAAACGGGTCAAAGTGAGGCACCTATCATGTAGAGTCTCAATGAAGTTTCGAGTAATGAGGGATATTCTGTACAACCAAGACCTCGGACTTAATCCACTTGACAAATGGTAACCACTTGGAAAGTTCGAACTAGGGTAGTTTGATAGATCACCAGGTCACTACCCATATGCATGCTCAGAACATCACTATGTTCCCTACCAATGAAACGTGGTACTTCACATCGCAGATGCTAGTCTCAAGCTCGGGTGGCCCTTATCCTCTTTTGGACGGCCCAATTGACTAGGAACAGGTTTAGAATACACAGTGACTATTAGATGTGTTTCATGATAGCCATCAAATCAACTATCACATCTAACATACATTATAGTGCATTCAAGGTCTTTATCCAACAACTGTAATCATAATAATGAAGATAAAGAATTCCATAAAAGAATACGAATTTCATAAATAAATATCGTTTTACATAGAGTCAACAAGAACCCACACGCCATAAGTTGGCTAGTTGGGCACCTACTCTAACACTTACTGTATTATTGTTTTCTTAGATGTCGCCAGACGTAGGGGTAGAGCTACCAGGCAGATTACGGAAGAATCTGAGGGTCAGAATGAGGAGATTCAGTTTAGTGTTCCTGGTCGTAGGCGTACTAGGCAGGTTTAGGATGAGGTTGATGTGCTGGTAGCCCGTGTGGATGAGATGGAACTGATCATGGAGAGGTTTCAGCGTATGAATCCTCAGACTTTCGATGGTGACGATATAGTTCCGATGCTGAGTCCTGGCTAAAACATATTACCGGGCTGTTTGATAGAGTGCGCTATGATGATGAGCACATGCTAAGTTTGACGACCTTCCAACTGAGGAAGAATGCAGAGCGCTGGTGGAGAGGTGCTTCACGCACGCTCGAGGAGACTGGTTCCTGGATTACTTGGGATAGTTTCTTTATGATGTTCCGTCAGGAGTATGTTCCGGAGTCTTATGTGAATGCCCAAGATCGAGAGTTTGACAACTTGGTTCAGGGAACCATGTCGGTGGGTGAGTATGCTCGAAGGTTTTTCTTCTCTTTTGGCTTACGTTTCTCATGTGTCTGGCCGCGAGAGGGCGAAGAGGAACCGTTTCTTGGAAGGGCTTAATGAGGATTTGTATTCCTTGGTGTTGGCGAGTTCACCTACCAGTTATGCGGACGCGGTGGACAAGGCAATGGACATCGAGGAAGGGTTGAGGAACCGCAGGTCTCGGGTTCAGCTTCCAGCGGTGCAAGGTTCACGTCCCAGTGTTCCAGGGGCGCAACTGTTGGGGTAGCCACGGCGGATCCGGATCACGCCTCCCGGCGAGGCAGCGGAAGAACAAAAACAATGGCAGGGAGACGATCAATACAATATAATAAACACAAATCTATGACATTCATAGGGCGTTTAAGATTGCTACCTTGCTGGCAACTCGTGCCTGGCTCCGACCAGTTTCTCGACGAAACCGGCACTTCACGGTAGGCGGCGGTAGATAACGTCAATCAGGTCCACGACCGGAGACGGGATTCCTTCGTCAGCCTGCACTAGAAGGCCTGACGAGATCGGCGCGGACGGATTCTCCTCGTCAAGATTGGCCGAAAACAATTTTCAGGCGAAGAGAGGCGGCGGCGGCGGCGGCGGTTGAGGAGAGGAAGGGGGCGGCGCTTGATGCTTAGGGTTAGGGTTAATGTTGTGTATCAAGTGTATGATTAAGTCTAACCAAGTC
Organism: Dorcoceras hygrometricum; assembly: GCA_001598015.1. NCBI lineage: Eukaryota > Viridiplantae > Streptophyta > Magnoliopsida > Lamiales > Gesneriaceae > Dorcoceras > Dorcoceras hygrometricum. The sequence goes on along the minus strand of KQ992483.1, from coordinate 24,874 downwards.
TATATTAAATAGACAAGTAATAGGATTGGACCGGCCCAACGGTCCCGGGTCCAATGGAGGAACATTCGGTTCATCCCTATCACCGTGACTTCATCGTAACTCCGATCGCCGATCAGATCGGACCGATCGACTCAGTTTCCGAAACTGAACACTATGATCTGAAAAACCATTTTTCTGAACCCAGTGCGAAATGACCGTTTTGCCCCTCAACATCGGGAAATCACGATTTGACCCCTGTTGACTTTTAGGAAGTCGCACTCCCCAAAATCCTCTTCGTATGCTCAACACATTGAGCTGAGTATCCGTGCGGGAATCTCGAATCCAGTACTTGTGTGACCCCCAATGGTTCAGGGATACAGCTAGCCGTGGGCCCACAACCATTGTGGCTCCGGAATCACAATTCTGGACTTGCCCATCGGATCATGGTAAGAGCCCCGGGAGACGATCAATACAATATAATAAACACAAATCTATGACATTCATAGGGCGTTTAAGATTGCTACCTTGCTGGCAACTCGTGCCTGGCTCCGACCAGTTTCTCGAGGAAACCGGCACTTCACGGTAGGCGGCGGTAGATAACGTCAATCAGGTCCACGACCGGAGACGGGATTCCTTCGTCAGCCTACACTAGAAGGCCTGACGAGATCGGCGCGGACGGATTCTCCTCGTCAAGATTGGTCGGAAACAATTTTCCGACGAAGAGAGGCGGCGGCTTTTGAGGAGAGGAAGGGGGCGGCGCTTGATGCTTAGGGTTAGGGTTAATGTTGTGTATCAAGTGTATGATTAAGTCTAACCAAGTCTATATTAAATAGACAAGTAATAGGATTGGACCGGCCCAACGGGCCCGGGTCCAACGGAGGAACATTCGGTTTGACCCCTGTTGACTTTTAGGAAGTCGCACTCCCCAAAATCCTCTTCGTATGCTCAACACATTGAGCTGAGTATCCGTGTGGGAATCTCGAATCCAGTACTTATGTGACCCTCAATGGTTCAGGGATACAGCTAGCCGTGGGCCCACAACCATTGTGGCTCCGGAATCACAATTCCGGACTTGCCCATCGGATCATGGTAAGAGCGTCTAGCAACATCGCCCCATGATCCGCTAGGTATCACTGATAGTGCCTGCAAGAACCAGTTGGTCGTGGTTAGCGTACAGTACGGTCCTTTCAATCCATATATCCCGATCAGATCAACGACCATTGGTAAATCGAGAGTCGCTATAGATCCGATAGCTATGCGTACATCTTGGAGATCGAATAGTGACATCGCGAGTGTAACTAGGTAAACACATTTACCTAAAACACTTCTAGTACTCTGGCCAGAGATATATACACTATTATCCCCTCAGATAGCATAGGATATCCACGCATGTCTGCGAGCGGTGAATCCTCGACAACGATACATCGACTCCTACATGCATCGGGATCTCACCCAATCTCGCCGCCTGTGTGTTCTAAACTAGTTACTAGTCGATTGGATCGTCCAAAAGAGGATGAGGACCACCCAAGCTTGAGACTAGCATCTGCGATGAAAAGTACCACATTTCATTGGTAGGGAACATAAAGATGTTCTGAGCATGCATATGGATAGTGACCTGGTGATCTATCGAACTATCCTCGTTCAGACTTTCCAAGTGGTTATCATTTGTCAAGTGGATTAAGTCCGAGATCTTGATTGTATAGATTAGTCCTTATTACTCGAAACGTCATTGAGACTCTACATGATAGGTGCATCACTTTGACCCGTTTACAGACTCCGTTGGTCATCAGGTGGCGGGATTGGATGAGGTCTCGATGCATGTAGGAGTCGATGTTTCATTGCCGAGAATTCACCGCTCACCCTTGTGCATGGATATCCTATGCTATCTGAGTATATAACAGTGTGATAAATATCTGGCTAGAGTACTAGATGTGTTTTAGGTAAATGAGTTTACCTAGTAGCACATGCGATGTCGCTATTTGATCTCAAAGATGTATCCATGGCTATCAAATCTCTAGCTACTCTCGATTTACCAATGGTCATTGATTCGGTCGGGATATTTGAGCTAAAATAATCGTACTGGTACGCTAACCTTGACCAACTGGTTCTTGCAGACACTATCAGTGATACCTAGGGATCATGGGACGATGTTGCTAGACGCTTTACCATGATCTGATGGATAAGTCTGAAAATGTGTTTTCGGAGTCACAAAGAGTTGTGAGCCCACGGCTAGCTGTATCCCTGAACCATTGAGGGTCACACAGGTACTGGTTTCCCAATTCCCGTACGAATATGGAACTCAAAGTGTTGAGTATAGGAGGAGGAAGGTTGGGAGTATGACTTCCAAAATTAGCTAAGGGAGTAGGACTTCCATATTTAGCTAAGGGGGTACTGGTTTCCCAATTCCCGTACGAATATGGAACTCAAAGTGTTGAGTATAGGAGGAGGAAGGTTGGGAGTATGACTTCCAAAATTAGCTAAGGGAGTAGGACTTCCATATTTAGCTAAGGGGAGTAAACCTGCCATAAATAGATTTAGTTGTCCGAAAATTTCATTTTGCATCATAATGATCAGTTTTTTAAAATGATCACATCAGTGATACCTGATCACCGATCGCGATTATGATGAGACCACAATCAAGGGGGTCGAAACGAATGTTCCATGTTTGACTTGAACCGAATATTCCCAGTTTGACTTGAACTGAATGTTCATAGTTTGAGTTGAACCGAATGTTCACAGTTTGAGTT
>KQ992481.1:2721-27132 GCA_001598015.1 Dorcoceras hygrometricum | reverse complement strand
TCGTACAAACAGTACTGGTGCACCCCAGGGAGAAACACTGGGTCAAATGTATCCCTTGGCAAGAAGATCTTCAAGCTGTTCTTTCAACTCTTTCAATTCTATTGGTGCCATATGATACGGTGCTCTCGATATTGGTTGTGTACCTGGCATCAATTCGATACTGAAATATACCTCTCGAAGTGGAGGCAATCCCGAAATCTCCTCAGGAAAGACATCAGCAAATTCACAGACTACTGGTATATCAACCAGTTTCGGGCTAGTCTTCATCACATCTACTGCATAAATCAAGAATCCTTCGGCTCCCTTTTGCAATAGATTTGTCATAGAAAGAACATAAACTAAGGGAATTCTGGCTCGTGATCCCTTACCATAGAATTTCCATTCATCAGTTTTCTCAGGTCTGAATCGAACCACTTTCTGAAAACAATCCATTGTTGCTCTGTACTTGGTTAACATGTCTATGCCGATGATACAATCAAAATCAGACAACCCAAGCACAATACAATTAATCTTAATCTCATGACCCTCAAACTGTAATATACAATTTCTAACAGTTTTCATCGATAAGATACCCCTTCCCAGAGGTGAAGAAACAGATACTACTTCATCTAAGGGTTCAACAGGCAACGCATGCGATACAACAAAGTGATCGGATATAAACGTATGTGAAGCACCAGTATCAACTAAGACATAAGCAGGATAATTACAAAGATAGCAATTACCTGCTACAACATCATCAGGGGTTGCTTGTGCTTGCTCCTCTGTCAATGCAAACACTCTAGCTTGTTGCTTAGGAGGTTGGCTCACTGTCTGGCTCCCTCCTTGTCTACCCTGATGCTGAACCTGTGGTTGGAATGAATGCACAGAAGACGCTTGCCTTTCTGGCGGTAGCATTGATCTCGATGCTCCAGTATTCTGTGAACTTCCAGAACCACGTTGAGGACATACCCTCGCAAAGTGTCCAGGCTGATTACAGAGGTTGCAAAGACCAAACACTCCTCTACATTGTTCAGTGATATGCCGGCCTCCACATTTGGTACAATAATCGCCGGATTTCTGTCCAGTTCTTTGTTGTTTAGATTCATTCAAACTAGAGGAACTACTGGTACCTGAACGTTTAAACTGTTTTCCTTTTCCTTTAAAGAAATTTTTCTTTCCACTACTGCTGCCTCCAGTATCAAATCGAGGGGGTGGTGGAATCTGTTGTTTCTCTTGCGATATTCTCGCGGCAGGTGGCACAAACTATGCTCCTCGTTGTCTCATTAACCCTGCTTCAGCTCCCTTTGCATGATTCAATGCATCTGCAAAGGTATTCGGTGCCCTGAATTCACCAAGGTGAACACATCGGGATTCAAGCCATTTATGAACTGATCGGCTTGAGCTTCATCGCTAACAGCAACGTGCGGAGCAAATTTAAGTAAACTTGTGAACTTGGCAACATATTCTTCAATGTTCAATTGCCCTTGTCGCAAATTCGCAAACTCCGCTCCTTTGTCCTTCCGATAAGAAACATGAAAGAATTGTTGATAGAAAGCAGTTTTGAACACAGACCAAGTAACAACAGTACCTTGGTTTTCCAACGCTTTCTTCGTCACTATCCACCAGCTTTTACCAAGGCCATGCAGCTGATGAATTATCAATCTCACCTGACGATCATCGGTATAATCTAACGCTTCAAATAACTGTTCTATATCTTCCAACCAATTCTCACAATCTATTGCATTTTCTGTTCCTGTCAATCTTGGCGGTTTGAAGGACTGGAATCATTTCAAAAGTGTTTCCATCGGAGTTGCTGTGGCATTCAATGCATCAGTCAAGGTACTACCCTGCTCTGTTTGCGGAACTGTTCCTGTCTGCCGGGTAGTTGTTCGTCGAGGAGGCATATCTAAGAATCAAACAGATTTGTTCATAAGTCCTCATTATATCGATAACAAATCTCAGTCCCTCTGATTAGCACACATGAATGTGCTGCTTCTCAAGAGATCGAGTTCTGATTCATACTTCGTTCAATACATGCTACAAATCACTTCACAGAGCATGTAATTCGTAAGCCTGTCCGGCATACTCTTACCATTTCATCACACAATCATGCGATATAAAATTCAAAAACAGTAAGACATATGCCATGCAAGCATGTAATCAATCATAAATCAATCAAAAGACTCGATCTACCCCGCTCATCTAGCTCAATCCAAGAACTTAGTGATGCTCTGATACCACCTGTTGTGAGACTCTCTTCTCACAATTACTCTAATCTCATCTTATGGGCGATTAATTAAATCAATAAGTGTACTAAGTAGAATCTGGTTTTATGCGTACACATTTTTTTTAACAGCAGGTAACTGATGAACAGTAGGTATCTGTCAATAGATATTACGCTATAACGTGATCAATAACTAGTTGGTAATGAACAGTAGGTATCTGTCAACAGATATTACGCTATGGGAAGCGAAGGTTGCTGTCAGCAGCTATCCACGAAAGCTGACAACAGCTAGTGTGTCACCCAAAGCTGTTCATACATAAAGAAATCAAAACGGTACAAAGATTAATACACCTTATATTCACTGGTACAAAATCTGTTCATCAAATACAAAACCAGATACATCAAATACTATCTATTATTTGTCCAGAAACTAAACTAACAGCATGTTCCTAGTCTTATTGTTTGTCGCCCTTCTTCTAGGTTCTTGCTACCCCTGTCCCAGCAACTCAATTCTTTCCTCCTGTTGTTATGCACACATACAAAACAAAACAACAGCCGGATAAACTCCGGTGAGAAACAATCTCAATATAATATACAGGTTCATGCAATAACATAAAGAAGTTCATAACAAAAATATTAACTCAAAATAACTGAACATCTCTCTTCGTTTCAACTAAAAATTGATTCTATTTCACATCAACGCCATCAAGATTCGTATACGATCTTGACATGGATATCCATCTAAAGAAATCACTCTGACTTCGAAAATAAGGTCACCTCAGACCTTGCATTAGAATCAATTCATTTTCTCTTCGTATCCTCATATTCATATCGAATTAAAAGATCCACTACCTGAGATGGATCGACACACACAGATAATCTCGAGTTCTAAATCAAGAACAATAATCAAGTATGTGGTTTGTCGGGATAACTCAAGAAGTCTCATTCTCGAGTATTCAAATTCCTTGACTCTCATGTCAAATTATACTTTCGTTTATCTCTGTTTTGGGAACTGCTTCAATTACTACTTCTAACTTCTTATCACCAGAATCCCAGAGAATTCACAGAGTCGAATTCTGGTGTCTGTAGCAATCGTTACCAGGATTTTGAATTCAATCTAATTTATAGAAGAAGGTCTCTGTTATCTGCAGAGTTCCCCATGCAATCTCTATAAATTCCTCGTGTCATGCTGAGTATTTTGTGGTTTGTCGGGATAACTCAAGAAGTCTCATTCTCGAGTATTCAAATTCCCTGACTCTCATGTCAAATTATACCTTCGTTTATCTCTGTTTTGGGAACTGCTTCAATTACTACTTCTAACTTCTTATCACCAGAATCCCAGAGAATTCACAGAGTCGAATTCTGGTGTCTGTAGCAATCGTTACCAGGATTTTGAATTCAATCTAATTTATAGAAGAAGGTCTCTGTTATCTGCAGAGTTCCCCATGCAATCTCTATAAATTCCTCGTGTCATGCTGAGTATTTCTCGACCAAAATAAGATAAGCACACACCGTTTGAACATCTTCCTGTATTCATACATATCGCTAACCAGATACCAGTTACTGTTCTAAACAAAAACAGACGTTGCTACAGTAAGTATCTTACGACAGAAACCAACGTTTATTCTCAACAGATACCAGCTTTTCCTTTCGATAGAATCAGCAGCAACCATCAAACGTTGTATTTCTCTTCGCACCTCAAAACGACGTCGCATCAACTAATTAAAACGACGCCGTGGCGCGCCAACAGCTGATAACAGATTCTCTAAAATTAACCAACTACTGAAACGCGAAACAGTTCAGATGACGTAAGGAATCACGTCACCTTTTCTGCCAACGGCTGGTCTCGCTTAATAACCTATCGATGACGTATGAGATACGTCACCATGCTGCCATTAGCTGCCACCAGCGTTACAATCAACACGCTGCGTTTCAACTTATCAAAACGACGTCACCTCACCATCAGCGACTGGTCGCGTGAAATAATTTAAACGACATCGTAATGAATACGTCATACTCTGTTGACAGCTGATCTCCTAACCCAGCAGCTGGATCAAACAATGCAACAAATCCCTTACGACTGCTACCAGACGCAACACTCAAAACGCTGCGTTACAACTAAATAAAACGACGTCGCTTCTCACCAGCGACTGTTCCTCAACCAACAGCTGGTTACCCAGTCTCAAGCAGATACAATGCAACTACTGATTACCCAGTCGCAAGCTTCTCTCACCAACAGCTGATTTAATGCAACAACTGATCCACACAACGACTGGTTTAACGCAACTACTAATAAACACCACTTCATCCAAAAGTTACAATCTGAAAATTCGAAATCATAATCCCGGGCATTACAGAACAGCTCATAGACCAATTCATTAAAAGCAAAGCAATTTGAACTTAAGCATATACGAGGAATGATTTAATCAATTTCAAACTGATTTGAAGCAACATATACATCAAGACAGAGCTCAATTTAAGCAAAGGTTGCAGCGCATTAAATGAAGAGAGCTCAAAGTCAACAAAGCCTGTAGATCATTAAAGACAAAGGAGACAAGGTACAAAACTGTCAGAACTTTTCAGAAGCCTTTACAACGGCTACATATTTGTGTCCAACGGATAGAATTGCACAAGAGGCTATAACAGCAGCAAGCAGCAAAAGAGAATTTTTGAATTAGAGAATAGAGCGAAACAGAATACAAGTGCAGAGAGGCACAAAAAAGAGGGAAGAAAACAGCAAGGAACAGCTTTCACAGAAGCACTTCCCAGTGTGTGAGAAATATATGAGCGAGTGGGCTTACACTGTAAATTCTCACACACGATTCATTCATACTATCGAGAGATGAGCTGTATAGATTAGTGAGTGAATCACAAACATTATCATTGTTGTCTTTCGCACTGAGACGTTAAAGAAATGTGTGTAGCATTTCTCATAGAGGCGTTAAAGAAGTGAGTTAGACACACGCAGCTTGTGGGCTGGTGTGTAGTGGAGTTGCTAGGAGTTCTTGTGGCTGCTGGTCGTAGGATTGGGTTGTAGCGAGGGTCGCTGCAATCAAAGTCTTCTAGTGGAATCCTTCCCGATTGCCAATGTGACATCCCAGATTCAACGACTGTCCCCATTGTACCAACAATGGTCTTTTCAACGTGTTTTGTCCTCACTCGCACGCACCTGAGAAACTTCCCAGAGCGTCACCCATCCCAAAATTGTCCCAAGTCAAGCACGCTTAATTTTGGAGTTCTTAAGTGATGAGCTCCCGAAAAGAAGGTGCACCTTGTTGGTATGAGTAGTACCAATTAAATCTGATAAGCCTTCATCAACTAACCTCAATTACATCTATAACTTCTAGTCTCGCAATCCCTCTCATTCCGATGTGGGATCGGTTCATTCTTGTGCCCCTTCGCCTCTAGAAGCCTGCCAGGAGCAGCTCATTGTCCGTGCAACCTCTTGGCTCCGACGATCACTCCCCGCCCTTTGTTGAGCCCCGGACCTCACATGCCCACCAGCTTCCGCTTGGTTCGTCCCCGAACCACACCGTACTAAGAGAGGTCGGCTCTAATACCAACTGTAACGCCTCAGATTTAACGACTGCCCCCACTGTACCAGCACTGATCTTTCCAGTGTGTTTTTGTCCTCACTCACACGCAGCCTGAGAAACTTCCCAGAGGGTCACCCATCACAAAATTGTCTCAAGTCAAGCATGCTTAACTTTGAAGTTCTTAAGTGATGAGCTCCCAAAAAGAAGATGCACCTTGTTGGTATGATTAGTACCAATTAAATCTGATAAGCCTTCATCAACTAACCTCAATTACATCTATAACTTCTAGTCTCGCAATCCCTCTCATTCCGATGTGGGATCGGTTCATTCTTGTGCCCCTTCGCCTCTAGAAGCCTGCCAGGAGCAGCTCATTTTCCATGCAACCTTTTGGCACCGACGATCACTCCCCGCCCTCTTTTTAGCCCCGGACCTCACATTCCCACCAGCTTCCGCTTGGTTTGTCCCCTAACCACATCGTATTCATTCATGTGCCCCTTCGCCTCTAGAAGCCTGCCAGGAGCCGCTCATTGTCCATGCAACCTCTTGGCACCGGCGATCACTCCCCGCCCTCTTTTGAACCCCGGACCTCACAGCCAAAGAAGGGGAGACGTAGAAGATTCAGCTCCGAACTTTCATAAACAAATTGCAGCGTATTTTCTTTACTGCTTACTGCACTTACATTATGCATACATGAGTTTAAAACCTGTTTATTTAGCTTTGAATTTATAGAGGGTATTCAGGTTTATTTATGCATGAATTTATTTCATACCTAATCTAATTGTCGATGCTCAAAATCTTTCAAAAACATGAGTTATTGCAGCTCGAGATTTAACAGACCGATTGCATGACCAGCTCGCAGAGTTGCTGCGAACTTGTACCAGCTTAGGCGCGATATGGTTTCTGGTTGCGTGCGGTTTTTAAACTCTCAAAACTTCATAATGAACGTAGCTTGCGGGGTTGGTGTCTAGGCTGTGTGAGAGCCTACGTGAGTTGTGGCAGAGCTCATGAACACCCCGGTTTTTCGATCCTAACAGAGTACTTGGGCTATTTTCCCATCCATATCTCATATGGAGTCCTTTTCCACTGTTGTAGTATTGACATTGATCAACAAAAATACCACCATTTCAAGCGCATAGCCCCAAAACGATGGTGGAAGCTCAGTAAATCTCATCATAGATCGAACCATGTCCATCAGGATTCGATTACAACACTCCAACCATTTAGCTTTGGATTCCTTGGAGGAGTAACGGAGAGATAATCTCGTTCTCTTTTTAAGATAATCCAAAACTCTGCGATTAAGTATTCTTCATCTTGATCAGATCAAAGTGTTTTAATACTACTGCCCAGTGGTTTCTAATTCACTATTGAATTCCTTGAACCTTTCAAAGGACTTAGATTTATAATTCATTATATAAATACCCCATAGAGTAGTCATCAGGAAAGATAATGAAGTATGTGTGCCTATACTTAGTATCGATACTAAGTGGGGCCGCTCACGTCTGCATGGATCAAATCCAACATTCCATGCGCACACTCAGGATTGCCTCTAAAAGGTGTTTTAGTCATTTTCCTTTTAGAAAGGACTCACAAGTAAGCAGGGGTTTGATGTATGACCTTTCAAACATCTCTTCCTATACAGTTTTTTTGACACAGATGCAAACATATAGCATTTGGCTTTGAGAGCATGGTCCCACTATGTCTCAAGCTTCTTCAGCTCTTCGGAGGAGATTTATCTACTACATATACTAGCTTCTCCGAGACCATAACAATCCCGAGGTTTCGTAACCAATCAAGGTAGTTCTCTCCGTTTAATTTGTTATTATCGAGAATCAGTGCAAGTGGATTACGTGTAATCATCGAATATACTAATATGGAAACAAACACACATCAATGATTATTCGTAATAATATACTAAGATATAAAATATGGTCATTTAATTTTATGAATCACCCGCCCATTATTTAACGATTTCACCACCCTCTAATGAAATCGGGAAAGCCAATTTCTTAGTGGGTGAACAGAGGTCCAATCGAGAAATCTTGGTCTCGAATAATATCAGTCAACCAATCCCCAAAGGTTAGAGCCCAATTGCATCAAATGCAACACCCATGAATTGACCTCACGTCCAGTAGGGGCCCAATAATATGGCGTCGATTACCATCACGTGTCAAGACGACCCATCAATGTTGACTTGTAATGTAAGATTGCCATAACATCCCCCAATATATGAGCCAACGTCATGGGAGTTCAATCCAACTCACAGCAAGTGTCAATGGTGTTCACAGATTTTCGGCACACAGAAACCCCCCCCCCCAATAATAAGAGCCGGGCTATGTATGCCGGTAGTATCGATGTACAACCATTGTTGATGGAATGTAGGAAACTTTAAACAATATTTAAATTCTCTTAGCTTCATGATCTCATTGAATAAACTTTTGTTTTATGATCAATTTAGGAGCTATGGATTAACATTTTCTAAGAGTGTTTCCAGATCATTGAAGGGGTTAAGACCTGCTTAAAACCCAATTTCCTAAATAAAGAAATGCCCTTAAGTGAGCTCAATCGGTACAATCCATTTTTTAAAGCCGGTCTATGAAGGACTCTCTTAGATTACGTTTTGTCACATGATTTCATAATTATGATCCTTCAATTTAATCATGAAATTTTAATCTTGATACAAATTTTAAATTACATTTAAAATGAGGGGTTTTATTTTTGAAATTTGGTCTCATTAATTTTAAATCATATTTAATATTTGCGGATTCAGCAAAATATATATAACAAATATATAATAGGATTATCAATAACCGAGAGCTATGTGATCCAAGGTCGCCAATCATAGATCTATTTCCAATCCTAGGTAATATGCAGTATTCAAATGCAATCACATTATATAAACTTCCAGTTTTACATTTATTCGTTCTTCTATATCTTTGATCATCATCTCTACCGTTTTCAAACTCAATCTCCCAATAAGTCTAATATTTACATTTAAATATCCATGACAATATAGAGATACATTTTAAAGAGATCGGAACGGGCCATAAACCAGACCCACTTTATAAAAGATATCAACAATATTACAACCAAATATTGTAAAACATAGCATAAATCTAACACATTGGTCATGACCCTCGATCATCCCATAATCACGTTAATTATACAATCAATCGAATTAATGGACATAAATAAAACACTAAGATAATTTAATCAAATTAAATTTTATTATTATCCAACAAATCACGTTGTAAATATAAAATCATATTTTTTCATTTTAATTTAAATCAAAATAATTATTTTCAACATCATTTAATTTAAAAGAAGAAAACTAAATTTTCATAAACTATAATTTTTCCAAAAGTTATTGTTGAAATAATTTTTGGCTTAAAAAATTTAGGCTAAACTCCTCGAAATCATTAAAAATTAATTCTGGTCCACCCGAAAAAGCCCCATAGCAAGTATCGGCCCAGAATTCTGTCACAACTCCGCCACCGGAACCCGTCGGATCGCGACTGGAGCCCGTGCTGCCACACACGCAGCAGGCCGGAAGTGCACATGCGACATCTATCTTGTAGATGGCGCCTAATTTGAGAGGTAGAACTAGGAAACAGTGCAGAGGAATCGGGGCTCAGAATTGTGAGGACGATGTTGTTCAGTCCAACGTTCCTATGCGTAGGCATGCTAGGCAAGTCGAGGATGAAGTATTGCAATTGGCTAGCCGGGTTGATGAGATGGAACTGGTTCTAGATAGGTTTCAAAGGATGAACTTCCAGACGGTTTCCGGTGCTGAGGGTGGTGTAGTTGTCGAGGGCTGGTTGGAGCATATGGAGGGTCTTCTCGATAGGGTCATTACGATGAGGACCCGAGACTGATTTTGGCCACATTTCAGTTGAGGGAGCGTGCACAACATTTTTGGAATGGTGGTTCCAGATGTCAGGCCCGGAGCGCTAATACATCAATAAGTCACAATTATGCGGAAACATCATAAAAATATGGGCTAAAAATTTTCGATTATGGGCCTGATCCAATATCATTCAAAATACATTCATACTCAAAATAAGAGTTAAACTCAAAAATCAAACAACGTACAATAAAACAAGTAGTCAATCAACTACAGATCCCCCAAATCAAATAAAGGCACAGGACATCCCCTTTGGCTCAATATAAATATCAATACAACTGGGACTCAAATAAAAAAGGGGATCTACCAGCTGAAGCTCCACTATGCCCAGCCTGGTTACCTGAAGAACCTGCAATGGCCAACGCCGACCAAAACAGCCCAAAACAGGGAAAAATAAACGAGGTCAAACATCAGTACGAAGAGCACAATAAAAGCATCTATCATATTAGGCAATGCAATATCTCGATCGTGCAATGCATGAAAGGGCTACCAAGAATCATCGGTAGAAAATGCACAATGACTCAGCTGTGCAGATCTCATCAATCATCATCATATTGTGATCTTCAGGTGTGAAGACTCAGTCGACCATCACAAGGCAGTGGTATTCAGGCACGACGACTCAGCCGGCCACCACATCAAAAGCAGCGTTGGACCTCTCAGGCGCGATGACTCAGCCGGCCTATCACAACGTGCAAAGGAATTCAGCTCTCAAAGTAATAAGGCTCAATATGTATGCGTGTATGCACAACAAACTCTTGCTTAAAATCATACATATATCTCACGCACAAAACAGATATGAGCACAGAATCATCATACAATCAGCACAAAGCACAGCAGCTAGTACACGAAAGAAATATCCCAAAATTGATAACAAAGCTGCTAAATCTAGCTCAATTCGTACCTCAATTCAGCTTCTACCTCAACAGATCTTACAAAAACAAGGGCGCAACAACTAGCGTATTCAGGCACGACGACTCAGCCGACCACCACATAAAAAGCAGCGTTGGACCTCTCAGGCGCGATGACTCAGCCGGCTTATCACAACGTGCAAAGGAATTCAGCTCTCAAAGTAATCAGGCTCAATATGTATGCGTGTATGCACAACAAACTCTTGCTTAAAATCATACATATATCTCACGCACAAAACAGATATGAGCACAGAATCATCATACAATCAGCACAAAGCACAGCAGCTAGTACACGAAAGAAATATCCCAAAATTGATAACAAAGCTGCTAAATCTAGCTCAATTCGTACCTCAATTCAGCTTCTACCTCAACAGATCTTACAAAAACAAGGGCGCAACAACTAGCTCAAGTCTACTGCCCTAGAAGCTTCACGACGAACTCAACAGAAGTCACTACCAGCTCAATTCCAAAGCTGCTAAAGTACAGACGAATTACGGGTCAACAATCGCGAAGATACACGAACACTGCAACAACTTCGCGCTCCTCAAATCCGGTGACTCCAATCTCCAAAATGGTATCATTCGAATGCTCTAGAGAATACGAGCTCAGCGCTACCAATCTTGCTCCAAACGTCGGCGTAAAACGACAACAATCGATGGAAATAGGGTTCGGATGAACAGTACCAATCGAGGGTTATCGGGGATGAAGATAAGAAATATCAGGTTCCAAAAATAATACTCTAAGTGTTGATCGACACTTCATTTAAATCCCCAAGTCCAAGCTACAGTGAAAGTCAATCACCGACAAGTTCAGATCATATCGCTAAGGCAGAAGTCCCTCAAATCTGGCCTCAGCTATCACTCACATCTGACTACGCTATCTCGGATTCGACTCTCTAAATAAAACACGTGCTTCTAATCAAAATGGCATCGCGCTACTTAACAAAACGACTTAGCATAGGGGTCCCGCTCTCACAACAGATCCCGCTAACGCTCATCCAGACTTGACCAAAATAGACGCTCACATCTGTTCACGTCCGCTAAACAGATTCCACTCACTAGCGTCAAATATGAAAACACTATACGACATCGCATTACCTCTTGCAACGCCATATCTGACTAGCACCTGAAACGACAGTGTTTCGCTCCCTGCTCGTGGCAATTCACGGAAACACGCGAGGGACACATCTGAACATCCAGATTCCACTCAAATCTGAAATTCTGAAAATCTCCAAATCCTCACATCTGAAAACCCGATAATCAGAAACTCAATTAGCTAATCCTAATCCAAATCTGATTAGCTAATAAATCGTACTTAACAATTTCTAGTCCTCACATTCTCCCCCACTAGAAATCGATTTCGTCCTCGAAATCAACTCGTAGCACCAGATTCAAAAATAACGAGGAACAACAATCACGACAAGATGGCATACTCATGGCACAGTATACTAGACACCATTCGAAATACACCCATGCCCTACTGCCCAGCATACTCAATGCTAAACAAACCACTAACCAACAACACAAATCATTCAAACACGAGATCAACAATCCAAAAAATTATCTGGAATACGACTGTCAACACTCAAATAGATGAGGCCATTCCTGTCTCATCTTCTCTTCAACTTCCCAGGTAGCTTCCTCACGACCATGCTTGAACCATTAGACCATCACCAACGGAATAACCTTATTCCTCAGCTGTTTCTCCTTCCTATCCAGGATCTGCACTGGGCACTCAACATGACTCAGGGTAGAATCCAACTCAACTTCATCATTCCTCAACACATGGGACGGATCTGGCTCATATTTTCTCAACATTGACACATGAAACACATCATGCATCGCTGCTAACTCATCAGGAAGCTTCAATCTATAAGGCAACTGTCAGATTCTCTCAACAATCTCAAAGGGACCAACGAATCTAGGAGCCAATTTATCCTTCAATCTGAATCTCATCACGCTCTTGAAAGTAGAAACTTTGAGAAACACTCGATCGCCAACCTCAAACTCCAAAGGTCTGTGTCTCTTGTTAGCATAGCTAGCATGTCAATCTTGAGCAGCTTGCATCATACTCCGAATCAACTCAATCTGATCCTTCATGTGCTGCACAAACTCAGGAGTAGACAACTGCTTCTCACCAATCTCTTCCCAACAGATCGGTGATCTACACTTACGATCATACAACGCTTCAAAAGGTGTCATCCCAATAGTCACCTGGTAGCTGTTGTTATAACAAAACTCAACTAAGGACAAGGAATCCTGCCAGCCACCACTGAAATCCAATAAAACTGCTCGCAGCATATCCTCTAAAGTCTGTATGGCCTCTCAGATTGGCCATCTGTCTGTGGGTGATAGGCTGTACTCATAGCCAATCTTGAACCCATCGCTGCCTGCAAGCTCTTTCAGAATCGGGAAGTAAATCTCGGATCTCTACCAGACACCATCGAAACCGGCACTCCATGCAATGTCACCACACGGTCAATGTACAGTCGCGCCATCTTCTTCATCGAGCACCTCACATCATAGGGAATGAAATGGGCTGACTTCAAAAGTCTATCAACAACAACCCAAATAGAATAACATCCCCTACTCGATCGAGGCAAATGAGTCACAAAATCCATGGCGATGTGCTCCCAGTTCCACTGAGGCACTTCTAGACTCTGTAGCAATCCACCAGGTCTCATCCTCTCAGCCTTGACCTATTGGCAATTCAAACATCGAGCTACAAATCCAGAGATTTCATTCCTCATGCCTTCCCACCAGAAGTGAGACTTCAGGGCATGATACATCTTTCTCTCACCAGGATGCACACTGTCGTAGAGGAGTATTCAGTTGCAAGCTACTGTTCACCAGCAGATGCTATTTGGAGATAAGCGATAGCTAAAACGATGTCGTTTACATAAGTTGATACGACAGCGTTTTGCTCTTACGCTAAAGATTCAGTAGGAAGACTTTGCGTTGATATTTCAGCAGTTGCAAGCTACAGTGGATTCATTCGCAACGCAAAGATTTCCAGTCGTAGTGTTTGCGATCCAGACGCAAGAAGATAAATCTATTATTGTTGAAGAAGATTCAGGCGAAGCAATTGATGGACCAGACGCAAGCGCAGCATCCAGTCGAGAGCTTATATGTATCAGCTGTTGCTATATATATTCAGTAGCGAAGCGTGGCAAACAGACGCAAGATTCAGTCGTAGTGATGATTCAGCAGCGAAGCAGTTGACAACTTACGAAGAATTATCAAAGCTGGATGTCAACTGCTGAGCTCAATTCAAATGGCGAAAGCGACAAGAAGCCTGCAAAAGAAAAGGACGCAAGTACTGTTCCCTTGTCGGTACTTTACAGAGGAGCGTTGCACTGAAATATAAAGAAGACAAGATAGCCATATGAAGCGCTGAATAGTTTTGGAAGCTATCCAACGGGAAGAAATTCTACAGAGGCTTTATATACAGAGGCGATGCCATTGAAGAAGTGGGTTTTATGTGTCCAGACGAGTTGAAGTTCAAGTGTTCGGTTGGTGCAACTACATTAGAGTGACAGAAATACATTGAATATACAGTGCACCAACAGAGGGAAAAATGAAGAGATAGACGAAGCAATCGACCGCCATTAGAGAAGAGCTTTTCACGAGAGTCGATTGCTGAGTCTAGATTAGCTTGTTAGAGCATGTCCCTCGTGTGTGAGAAAAACAGAGAGTTTGAGAGCTACATTGTATCAATCTCACACACCCAGATTCATTCACATCTGTTTGTGAATGAATCTCGAAATATGTTCACAGTTCCCGTCCAAGCATGAAGACGTAAAACTCTTGTGTATGTAGTCAGTCACACAGCTGCGGCTGTTTGTGCATTTGTGGAGTCTAGGAGTTCTCACAGCTGCTGGCTGTGGGGTTGTTGTAAGATCAAATCTTCTAGTGGAGCCTTTCGAGGTGGAAGAAGGGGAGATGTAGGATATTGATATCCGAACTTCCAGAAACAAATATGCTGTGTATCGTGTTCTGTTATTCATTCAGCAAGCATTTACATCAGCACGCACGCATAACAAATCAGCACTTGCCTATATCTTAGCATCGCATAACATTTCAGCAGCACACAAGCACAAGTCTCGAACAGATTTATGTTGTACATAAATCTGTTTGAGTTGTTTTAAAATATAGGATTCAGTTCTGGTATTTTCCGCATGATTTTTAAATCATACCAGATCTGTCTTCGGTGCTCTTGTGATTGTATTTGTTCAAGAACAACGAGCTATTGCAGCTCCAAGCATCACTGAAAATTTTAATTGCTCATTTTAAACCAGCGGCTGCTGATCTTTTGATCCTTATTTTCGGACCAACACAATTCAAACATCGAGCTACAAATCCAGAGATGTCATTCCTCATGCCTTCCCACCAGAAGTGAGACTTCAGGGCATGATACATCTTTCTCTCACCAGGATGCACACTGTATCGACAACAATGCGCTTCATTCAGAATAGTCTCTTTCAAATCAATCAGGTTCGGAACCACTAATCTTCCACGAAACTTCAAACACCCATTAGAAGCAACAGAAAAATCATCGGACTGACCATTCTGGGCCTTAATCTTCAACTCATGAACATACGGATCAGTCCTCTGCACTGCTCTAATGTCTGCTACAATCTGTGGCTCGACCTGAAAATAAGAAACCACGAAGCAATGATCACCTGACTGAAAACGTAATCCGGAAGTCGCAAAATCCTCATGGACTTTGGATATACTCATCGACGTCAACATCGCAGGTTGTGCTTTCCTACTCAAAGCATCGGCCACTAAATTCATCCGCCCAGGCTGATACTGAATCTCACACTCAAAATCCTTCAGCAACTCCATCCAGCGGCGTTGCCTCATATTCAAATCTGACTGCGTGAAGATATACTTCAAACTCTTGTGGTCGGTGTACACCACAAATTGTTCACCATACAAATAGTGACGCCAAATTTCAAGGCAAACACTATCGCAGCCAACTCTAAATCATGAACGGGTATCTCGTCTCATGGAGTTTCAACTGTCGAGACGCATAAGCCATCACACACCCGTTCTGCATCAGCACGCAACCCAAACCACTCAGAGAGGCATCAGAGCAAACTACAAAACCTCCAGAACCCGAGGGCAAATCTAACACAGGAGCAGTAGTCAACTTCTCCTTAAGCAACCGAAAACTCGACTCACACTCTTCAGTCCAAACAAACTTTCTATCTTTCTGGGCCAACTGAGTCATCGTCCTAGCTATCGAAGAGAACTTCTCAATAAAACGCCTATAATAGCTAGCCAAACCTAAGAAACTACGGATCTCAGTCACACTCCTAGGTCGCTCCAAGCTAAGAACTGCTTCGACCTTACTCGAATCCACGGAAATCACTTGCGCTGAAATGAGATGACCCAAAAAGACAACTCTATCCAGACAAAATTCACACTTACTGAACTTCCCATACAGCTGTGAGTCTCTCAGTTTCTGCAAAACCAATCTCAAGTGCTCTTTATGCTCTCTGAAGTTCCTCGAATACACCAGGATGTCATCTATGAAGACAATCACAAAACGATCGATATACTCACTGAAGACACGATTCATCAAATCCATGAAGACAGCAGGAGCCTTAGTCAAGCCAAATGGCATCACCAAAAAGTCATAATGCCCATATCTAGTCATCACAAAACGATCGATATACTCACTGAAGACACGATTCATCAAATCCATGAAGACAGCAGGAGCCTTAGTCAAGCCAAATGGCATCACCAAAAAGTCATAATGCCCATATCTAGTCCTGAAAGCCGTCTTCGCCACGTCAGCGTCTCTGATCCGAAACTGATGATAACCAGACCGCGGATCAATCTTAGAGTATACAGCAGATCCCTTCAACTGATCGAACAAGTCATCAATCCTCGGCAACGGATACCTGTTCTTAATCGTTGCTTTTTTCAACTGCCGAAAATCCACACATCCTCATAGATCTATCCTTCTTCACCACGAAAAGAATCGGAGCTCCCCAGGGCGACATACTCGATCTAATGAAGCCCTTCTCTAAACGATCATGCAACTGCTCTTTGAGTTCCTTCAACTCAGCTCGTGCCAACCGATACGGAGCTCTAGAAATCGGGGCTGTTCCTGGCACCAACTCTATGTTGAAGTCAATCTCTCGTCTCGAGCAATCGGAACATCGCTCAATCCTACTCATGATACTCAGGAAATATCCAAGGCACAGATCACAAACCCTGAATTCTCTAGCGACAACAAGCTAAACATCTCCACGGCAGACACCAAAGGAATCTTAGGTCGCGAATCAGCACCATAGAAATCCCATTTCTCTCCAAATTCAGGCCTAAATCTCACTACACCATGGAAACAATCCACTGTCGCTCTAAAACTGGACAACACGTCCATTCCCAAAATACAATCAAAATCTCTAACCTCCAGGACAATCAGATTAGTCACTAGTACGTGCTCATCAAACCTAAGAACACAATCCAACACCACCTCACGGGACAACAAACTCACGCCAGCAGGGGTAGATACAGAGACAACATCACACAGTGGAGAAGAGCTCAACCAACACTCATACACAAACAACTCAGAAATAAAGGAGTGTGATGCTTCAGTATCAAACAAAAATCGTGCAGGAAAATCAAAGATAAAACAAGTACCTGCAATCACTCCACTAGGTATCTCATCAGCCTGTTCTCTCGTCAAGGCGTTCACCTGAGCCCGCTGCAGTCCTGGAAACTGAGGTCCTGAAGGTCCACCAAACCTATACGGTTCACGGGTTTGGAAACCTGATCGTTGGGACTGAGCAAAAGGTTGCTGTCTCTGCGAAGAACCACCAGCTGAACCTTGATGTGACTGACCCAAAGACTGTCCTCCAGCTGGACACACTCGAGCAAAATGTCCAGGTTTCCCAAAATTATGGCAAAGGCCCTGAACTCCACGACACTACGAAGTCATATGACGACCTCCACATTGTCCACAAGTCACTCCTCCTCCGGAGCCACTGCCACCAGAACTCACTGAACCAGAAGAACTTGAGTTCGAACGCTTCTTAAACTGTTTCCCTCGAGGCTTGAACCTCTGATGATTCGACTGTTGTGGCACTTGAGGAGATTGGAAAGAAGGCATCGCTTTCGGTACAGGTTGAAAACTACGTCCAGATTTTGGCTGAACCTGATTCTGCACCTCCATCAGACTCTCCTTTTTGTACTCTATTAATTTCTCAGTCCCCCTATTCGGGTGGGCGCCGGCCGGTCTTTCGACCAGATCCCCCTAAAAATCCGCTGCTCTATCCACAGCCACAACATACGTCGCAGGGGAACCAGCTAACACCATACGGAACAACTCGGGCCTCAATCCTCTTAAAAACTTGTTCCTCTTCGTCCTCTCCTGGTTCGCAACATGGGGAACATACGACAACAGTGAAGAAAACTACCTGGCATACTCGGCCATCCTCAAGTTCCCTTGCTTCAGATTGTCGAACTCCCGCTCACTGTTGTTATAGAAAGACTCAAGGGTATACTCCTGTCGAAAAGCTGCACAGAAGCTCCCAAGAAATCAAAACTCCAGTCTCTCTCATGACACAAGAAGTACCCTTCCACCAGCGTTGAGCATGCTCTCTCAACTGCAACACTGCTAACTTCAATCTCCTCTCTTGCGAGTACTCCACTGCGTCAAACAACTCTTCTATATGCTCAAGCCAGCCTTCAGCCAGCAGACCAGCCTCGACACCAGTAAACGTCGAGGGATTCATCCTCTAGAACCTAGCCAACACTAGATCCATCTCTCCAATCTGTCGGGTCACATCATCCACCTCTACCTCAGCCTGTCTAGCTCGGAGACGTAAAGGTATACCCTGCTGCTCAACATCCTCATCACTGCCCGGGGCTCTAGACTCCCCATCTACATGCCTAGCAATCCTACTCCTACCTCTCCTCGGCGGCATCTACCAAAACTCATAGGTAAGAAAACAAGTAGATAAATCATCGAGGCAAATAATCAAATCAAACAATCAAAGAGTCAGTCGAAATCAAAACTCAAACTCTGTGCCTAGACTCAAGTGTGATAAAAAAAGAAACGAGATTATCTCAGTTTAAGCTCTGATACCAAAAAAGTCAGGCCCGGTGCGCTAATACATCAATAAGCCACAAATATGCGGAAGCATCATAAAAATATGGGATAAAAAATTTCGATTATGGGCCTGATCCAATATCATTCAAAATAAATTCATACTCAAAATAAGAGGTAAACTCAAAACTCAAACAACATACAATAAAACAAGTAGTCAATCAACTACAGATCCCCCAAATCAAATAAAGGCACAGGACATCCCCTGGCTCAATATAAATATCAATACAACTGGGACTCAAATCAAAAAGGGGATCTACCAGCTGAAGCCCCACTCTGCCCATCCTGGTTACCTGAAGAACCTGCAATGGCCAACGTCGACCAAAACAGCCCAAAACAGGGAAAAATAAAAGAGGTCAAACCTCAGTACGAAGAGCACAATAAAAGCATCTATCATATTAGACAATGCAATATCTCAATCGTGCAATGCATGAAAGGGCTACCAAGAATCATCGGTAGAAAAGGCACAATGACTCAGCTGTACAGATATCATCAATCATCATCATCTTGTGATCTTCAGGGGCGACGACTCGACCGACCATCACAAGGCAGTGGTATTCAGGTACGACGACTCAGCCGGCCACCACATCAAAATCAACGTTGGACCTCTCAGGCGCGATGACTCAGCCGGCCTATCACAACGTGCAAAGGAATTCAGCTCTCAAAGTAATCAAGCTCAATATTTATGCGTGTATGCACAGCAAACTCTTGCTTAAAATCATACATATATCTCACGCACAAAATAAATATGAGCAAAGAATCATCATACAATCTGCACAAAGCACAACAGCTAGTACACGAAAGCAATATCCCAAAGCTGATAACAAAGCTGTTAAATCTAGCTCAATTCGTACCTCAATTTAGCTTCTACCTCAACAGATCTTACAAAAACAAGGGCGCAGCAACTAGCTCAAGTCTACTGCCCTAGCAGCTTCACAAAGAACTCAACAGAATCCACTACCAGCTTAAATCCAAAGCTGCTAAAGTACAGATGAACTACGGGTCAACAATCGTGAAGATACACGAACACTGCAACAACTTCGCACTCCTCAAATCCAGCGACTCCTGTCTCCAAACTGGTATCATCGAACGCTCTAGAGAAGACGAGCTCAGCGCTACCAATATTGCTCCAAACGGCGGCGTAAAACGACAGAAATCGATGGAAATAGAGTTCGGATAAACAGTACCAATCGAGGGTTATTGGGATGAAGATAAGAAATATCAGGTTCGAAAAATAATACTCTAAGTGTTGATCGACACTTAATTTAAATCCCTAAGTCCAATCTACAGTGAAAGTCAAGCACCGACAAGTTCAGATCCTATCGCTATGGCAGAAGTCCCTCAAATATTTCCTCAGCTATCACTCACATCTGACTACGCTATCTCGGATCCGACTCTCTAAACAAAACACGCGCTTCTAATCAAAACGGCGCCGCTCTACTTAACAAAACGACGTAGCATAGGGGTCCCGCTCTCACAACAGATTCCCGCTAACTCTCATCCAGACTTGACCAAAATAGACGCTCACATCTGTTCACGCCCGCTAAACAGATTCCACTCACTAGCGTCAAATCTGAAAACACAATACGACATCGCATTACCTCTTGCAACGCCATATCTGACTAGCACCTGAAACGACAATTTTTCAATCCCTGCTCGCGGCAATTCACGCAACACGCGAGGGACACATCTGAACATCCAGATTCCACTCAAATCTGAAATTCTGAAAATAACCAAATCCTCACATTGAAAACCCGATAATCAGAAACTCAATTAGCTAATCCTAATCCAAATCTGATTAGCTAATAAATCATACTTAAAAATTTCTAGTCCTCACACCAGAGCTATGAGAGATATGGGTTTATTAATCTCGTGGGAGAGTTTTTGTGCTGCTTTTAGACAAGAGTATATTCCAAAGTCTTACTACAATACCAAGGAGCGTGTTTTTAATAACTTGGTGCAGAGTAACCTGATGGTGATGGAGTATGCTCGGCAGTTTTTGTCCCTACTCTCTTATGTCCCCCATACTCCAGTCAGGAGAGGGAGAAGCAAAGCAAGTTCTTGGAGGGATTGAGGCCGGATATTTTTCCATTTGTTTTGGCTGGTTCCCCTTCTTCATACGTTGATGTAGATCCGTGCGATTGACATTGAGAAGGGTTTGACGAACATGCAGTCATGGTTCAGCCACAGGTTTCCCAGGTCTTTCATCCTGTGCCTCAGGGGATATACTCTTTTTAGCCTCCTCAAGTGTCTTCGCAGTCGAGTCATCGGTGGTTTATACCCAAGAGAAATAAGTTTAAGAAGAATTCATGTTCTAGTTTTTCTGGTTCCGATAGTTCCGAAGGTGGTAGCTCGAGGACGGTGTTCTATGGTCAGTGTGGTGGTAAGCATCCGACTTCACAGTTTGTGGGAGTCCAAGGAGTCTGCAATCGTTGTGGGAAGTATGGGTACTTTGCGAGGGTGTGTCCTTATGCTAGGAGTTAGCGTCATATTCCATTGCAGCAGGGTCAGTCGGCAAAATCGTCTCGAAGACCTCATTCCTTCTACCCAGTCTCAGCAGTCTCGAGGGTCATTCTAGCAGTCTGGATTTTCACAGTTCAGAGGGCCTTCTCAATCTCAGTTCTCTAGATCTCAGCAGGCTCAAGTAAATTCATTGACGCTAGAGCAAGGTAATGATGTGCCCCGAGGGGTTATAGCAAGTACTTGTTCTATCTTTGATTATCATGTGCAGGTTTTATTTGACACTGGAGCATCACGCTCGTTTCTTTATAATGTTTTTATGTGAGTGTGGGGTTGATACCACTCCTTTATGTGATGTTGTGTCGGTCTCTACTCCTGTCGGTGTGAGTTTGATTTATCTAGAGATAGTGTTGAACTGTGTTGTCAAGTTCAATGAGAATCGGTTGATGACGAACTTGATTAGTTTGGAGTTGAGATATTTCGACTATATTTTGGGCATGGATGTTTTGGCTGCATATAGAGTTTCAATCGATTGTTTCCATGGAGTGGTCAGGTTTACACCACTATTTGGTGAAATGTTGGATTCTACGGTAATGATTATCGATCGAAGATTCTAGTCTTGGCCATGGAGATGCTTGGGTTATTGTCGCTATAGAACTCTGGTTTCATGATCCATGCCTTGGATGTGTCTGGAGCTTGGTGATATCCCCATCGTTCAAGAGTTCCATGATGTTTTCTCGGATGAGATTCCAGGTTTCCCTCCGATAAGGGAGATTGACTTCAGTATTGAGTTGGTTCCAGGGACAGCCCCAATTTTGAGAGCCCTGTACGGTTGACGCCAGAAGATTTGAGAGAACTCAAGGATCAGTTGCGTAATCTTCTGAAGAAGGGTTTCATTACACCGAGTATGTCACCCAGGGGAGATCTGATTCTTTTCTTGAAGAAGAAGGATGGATCGATGAGGATGTGTATCGATTTTGGACAGTTAAATAAAGAGACAGTGAACAACAAGTATCTTCTGCCAAGGATTGATGATCTGTTTGACCAATTTCAAGGTACAATGGTGTATTCTAAGATTGCTTTGATTTCCTGCTCTCATCAGTTGAGGACCCAAGAGGAGGATATTTCTGAGATAGCTTTTCAGACAAGTTACAGACATTATGAGTTCCTTGTCATGCCTTTTGATCTGGCGAATGCTCCTGCTTTTTTCATGGACTTGATGAGTAGGGTCTTTCGAGAGTTCATAGACCGGTTTGTAATTGTGTTCATTGATGATATCTTGGTCTACTCAAGGACTAATAGAGAGCACAAGGTCCATTTGGGTTAGTACTTCAAACTTTTCGAGACTCTCAACTGTACAATAAGTTCTCCAAGTGTGAGTTTTGGCTAGACCGAGTTGTATTTTTTGGGTCATGTCTTTTCATTTTAGGGTATCTCAGTTGATCCCGGTAAAGTGGAAGCAGTTGTGAACTGGGAACGGCCTAGAAATGTTTCCGAGATCCGTAGTTTCTTGGGGTTGGATAGCTATTACAGGTGTTTTTTTATGGATTTGTGAGGCCTGGAAGATTAGTTCAGGTTAATTAAGTTGTATTAATCAGTTTCGAGTGGATAATATCTGGTTCGAGGTGAGCTGATCTGGTGCAAGCTGATCTGGTCTTGTAGTACTATGTTGTTGAATAGCGCGTGCTGGTTCAAGTAGGGCAAGCTAATCTGATGCCTCAGCTGGGGGGGGGTGAAGCGTGCTGATATAGCCCGTGCTGTTTGTCAAGCGCTAAGCTGATCTGAGGGTCTCGTGCTGATCTATTGACGGTGAGCTGTTGTGGTGTTGCGCGTGCTGGACATCCCGAGCTGGTATCAGATTGGAGGCCCATGCTGGTCGGTGGTTACTGTAGAACAGATCGGGATAAATAATTTATGTAGTTAGACTTTGACCAAGTGTTAGCCATTTCCGAACACTTAAATATTTCGTTTACTCTTGAGAGCCCGAGCGGGTATCCCTTCGTGAAACCCTCGACACCGTTCACCTAAACCTTGTGTTTTCCGATTGCGGGTGGTAGATGGCTCAACTTGGAGAAAGGTTGGTACCATTGGACTCCTCTCTCCAAACACGTACTTTACCTACCAATATTGAGACCGGAGGTGTACTGGTTTTGTTCTTTCCGAACGATTTGTTCTTCACTTCAGGTAGTGTCGACTTGTATGTGTTAGTCTTCATTCTTATCTTTGTTGAGGACTAGTTTGTAAGCCGAAGTTCTAAGTCGAGTCGTATTCTGGTTAATTTACCCAGCTGATTTCGTTTAGAGGGAACATAATTTGAGATGTTGTAGTTATTTCCAGTTCAGGGTGGCGGTAGTCTGTTGTGTAGCTTCCCTAGCTGCTTGAGACTCTTGTTGTTTCTGGCATGATTTCTCCACCCTGCTAGCTGGAGTGCTGGTGTGAGGCCCTCATCTTAGATTTCCCTCATCTTAGATTTCCAATTTAATCAATTGAAAGGTATGAATTGAATGATATTTATACTTTATTTGGTCAAAAAACGAAGTGAACAGATAATTTTGGACTAAAATACAAACTTCATCGCAGATTAGAACAACTCGGAGCTTATAGGCTGTGCGGAAAATATGTAAATCTTACAAAATGATCTCGTTCGGTTTACAGATAAATATATATGAAATATCTGATACAAATTCATTACAAAATTATTGATCTCAAAGCTAAGCTTAACAAAGAGAAGGTAATCTGAAATAGCACAGAAACACAGGTTCCACGATAAACACCTCCCTGTCTGATCCAGATCGCACCCGTCAGCAACCTCTAAACCTGATCACATGCACCACTCAGGAAACTAGTGAGCCTAGAGGCTCAACAAGTAAATCTGAAAGTAATGAATGCACACAGTACAAGTAAGGCCCGGGATTATTTGATTTAATAATCCGAGATTAGTTAATTTTAATCAAAGAATATAAAATCTAAGAGTATTAAGAGTTTGGAATTAAGTTCTAATGTTCTTGAATGATTTTGGATTGAAATTGAATTAAATTGAGGGCCGAGGACTGTTTTGCAATTTCTGGAAGTTCAGGGACTAAAGTGCAAATATGACAATACATATCTTATCTTGGTATGGAAATGATCAGCATGGCACGTGTGATTCACCTCTACTTCATGAGAAATTCTTCAAAATATTGGAGAGAAAACCGAGACCTAGAAACCTTGAATTAGAGTTGATTTTCAAATCCTTGTAACTTTTGATCCGGGTATCCGATTTCGATTCCGTAAAGTGTT
>KQ992480.1:2524-22877 GCA_001598015.1 Dorcoceras hygrometricum | reverse complement strand
TATATATATATATATATATGTATGTATATATATATATATTGATATGAGGTCGTCACAATTGGTATCAGAGCCGATCTCTCTTAGCATGGTGTGGTTCAGGGACGAACCAAGCGGAAGCTGGTGGACATATGACGCTCGGGCTTAAATGAGGGCAGTGAATGATCGCCCGTGCCAAAGATTACAGCGAACAATGAGCGGTTCTTGGCAGGCTTATAAGCGAAAGGGCACATGAATAAACCGATCTCATACAGGAATGATAGGGATTTCGAGACTGGAAAGTTATGAAACTGTGTAGTTGAAGTGCGCTTATCAGATTCAACCGGCACTACTTATACCAACAAGATTTATCTTATTTTTGGTAGCTTATCACTTAAGAATTCCAAAGTCAAGCGTGCTTGACTTGGGAAATTAAGGGATGGGTGACCCCTAGGAAGTTTCTCAGGGTGAATGCGAGTGAGACAAAATACGTTGGAAAAAATAATATTGGTACCGTGGGAACAACCGTTAAATTATAGCGTATATATTTACATATAAACACACGCACGCCATAGCATGATAAGATGAGGGGAGGTCATTCTTAGCCTCCTCTCTTTGTAATTTTTTCCCTATATTCCTCCCTCTATTTCCCCCAATCTAATACTATATGAGGTTCACTATAAAAAAAAAAATCTAGATATCCCTTCATCCAGAAATATGAAAAATCTAAAGACCCCATCATTTTTTTTTTTTTGGTTTTCAGGATACTATTCTCTAAAACTGTTTTCAGATTCATGAGAAGTGCAAACCAAAATTGTTGGAATGTACGGATTTCAAATAACTATGTTGGAGAAGGGATTTGAAACTGAAGCAAACAAATATATTTGAGTAACCCAATATATTTCAAGTCATAGATTCGAAATTTGAATAAAATAGATACAATTTGGGATGTGGATTTGATATCAAATTCACTCAAAACCCTATAATCAATTTAAATAATGTACGATTATCTGATCACACTACAATATATCATCAATATTGAAAAGGGTCATCTTTCTATACAACAGTTGTCCCCTAATTGAAATCAATAAGAAGTTTGTTGCATCGTTATAAATATGAAAGGGAAAGGTGGGAGTAGGGGTGTCAAATTTAGACTCAACCCGATAACCCAACCCGAACCCACCCGAAAAAAATCAGGTTCGGGTTGAGCCATTTCGGGTTGGTTCGGGTTCGGGTTGGGTTCGGGTTGAGAGTTTTTAAAAAAAATTTATTCAACCCGACCCGAACCCACCCGATCAATCCAAATTAACACTAAATACACTTCAACCCGATAACCCAACCCGAACCCACCCGAAAAAAATCAGGTTCGGGTTGGGTTCGGGTTGGGAATTTTTTTTTTACTTTTCACCCCAACCCGACCCGAACCCACCCGACACACCCGAATTGACACCCCTAGGTGGGAGGAAACGAATGGGGCAAGCAGCTGGATAACAAGGAGGGAGGGAATGAAGCTAAGATAGATTTAAAGTGTCAAATAGGGCAGTAAAGATTTAATGAGGTGTAAGAAACTGGCAAAATGAAGAGCAAAAGACAAGGAGAGAGGAACAAAACCAAGGTACAATCCATAAAGGCTTTTAACTTTATAACTGTGTCCGCAACTGATGGATAGAGAGATCTTTCCCATTTCTGAGCTGTTATATTTTCTTTATTTTTTATTTTTTTATTACTCTATTCAGCTTTTCCAGGGTCAGAGCCGAACAATCCCCACTTCCTGCAACAGTACATAAGTTAAAAAGCCTTTTCATATGAAAATCCGGAAAGCCCCGATCTTGTTTTTTTTTAAAAAATAATAATAAAATAAAACATGAAATGCAACTTTGTTCGATTCTCTTATAGAGTATATTTCTCACTGAAATATTATGGGGTATATTTTGGGAGTTAATCTGTTATATAAGTCATCTCCCTGGACTTCTGCTTACTCGTGCATATTCCTCGATTTAAAACATGTATGAGTTAATGTGGCTTTTACCTATACAGTACGTTAATCCATTAATAGACTAACCTTTAAAAAAATAAAATAAATAAATAAGTACCAAACATTTGTCCAGACGTTACATATATTAATGATTAACCATCGTTCTCTTGTATACGCAAAATAATGGTTAAAATAGACGATTTCTAAATGTAATATCTTATTTCAAATTGATGGGTTATGGGCCGAGTCATTGATCTCCTAAGCCCAAGCCCCAATCTACAAAGAATCAAGATAATTATCAGTAATTGGGCCCAATGGCCCGACAGCAAATTGTCCATGGAGACACAAGGAAACAGGCCCTCAGATAAGGCCCATGAAGCACTCAACGCTCTCTATAGATAGACAGCTCCACTTCAAGTTTAAGGTACGTTCTGAATAAGCAGCAATTGATTCTTGAATTATTATATCTTTCGAGCAACCACTGACTTGAGCGTCGGAGTGCCTTCGCCGGGAAACCTCCCGGCGCCTCTGACTTTGCTTTGTGACGCAGGTAACAACCCACTCAAATCTTCCATTGGAGCTTTCACAGGACCTCAACTTATTTGCTGAAGCACCGAATCGACCCGTCCGATTTTAGGCAACGTCACAAATAAAAAGTGCTTACAAATTATTTTAAAATTGAAACATATGGGTGTAGTAGTTACTAACTTTTTGAAATTTCGAGAACAATAGTCTACACGCTCGTTCACTAAGATATTCTGACTCAAGCGTTTACCATATATGTTTGAATAAATATATATAGAACTTACAATCTACGGGACAATAGAGAAATGGAGTTGTGGAAAAGTATATCCAAACCTATTATGGTTAGAACTATATTATTTTCAATTATATATATAATATTTGTCTTTTTGGAGTTTTAACTCTTGTTTTGTCTATTTTCAATCTAATCATCTTACATTTATTTTTATTATTTTTCCCACATGCGTTGCCGACCAAAAACTTGTGATTACAGTGTCATGTTAATCCTCTAAAAAGAGAAGTTAAAATTACCAAAGTTAAGAAATACAGGATTAAGACATAGTTTTACAAACACGAATACAAGCACAAAATTCCTAAAAAATTGTAAGTTCTTGTTACATAGACTTCCTGGATTTACGATTATTATATAAAAAAACTAGCTGGATGCAAAATTTAGATATACTGATTTTAAGGTTGTACCAATCTTACTTTATTCCCACGTTTATTCCTATTTTTTTTCTTTTTTATGTTCATCCAATCTTCTTAAAAATGATAATTGTAAGATGAACATATATTTTTAAGATGCATCTGTATTTTCAAAAAGCCGACAAACGTATATATCTAAATGTTGGTCGCAATAGCACATATTAGGAGTTTTTTGTGCTACTCTACGATTTACAATCTTTAAACTATATTTTTACCATCAGCAATTTCTTTTATTAAATGGTAAATATTTGATTAAACGGTATCAAATATAAAACCACAAATCTCAATTCTCATGAAATAGGAGGAGTAGATTTAAGAGGAGGAGGAATTTCGAGGACCAACCAAACATTTAAACTGCTCTAGAATTTGAAAGATTTTGAATTATAGTCTTAATATCAACTATAGCAAATTGTTAAATCAATAATCATTGTATCCTATTCAAAATATGAAATCAAGTTCCCCCACAACAGTGCATATATGTTGAGGTTAACATTGTGTAGGACCCCCCCTCCCCTCCATGCATTACATTACTTTCCCCCACTCGTCTCTCTTTCTGCATCTAACATTCCTCTCAGAATCTGTACCCATCAATTCATACTCGATTGCTGGTGCGTGCATCACTGCGTGAGAGAGACTCCACTCGCCGGAAACACAAATTCCAGACCCTTTATGAGGGCTCGCCGGAGATGTCATTCTCCGGCCGAAAAACATGGGTCCTGCCACTGTTCCTGGTGGTGATCTCATTTCTTCACATTCTCAATCCCGGCCAGACCAAAGCAGCCGCAATAAGGACATCACCACAGCACATAATGGAACCTCCCTCTCCGGAGAAGAATCCTGCACAAGCTTTTAGAGAGTATTTCAATGGCAGAGCATCTTCCGATCTCGACAGTAGGAGGAACGGTACATTTTTCGATTCTAAAAGAAGAATACCCAGCTGCCCAGATCCCCTTCACAACTAGTGCTAGTCCTATAAGTTCATCAACTGGTGATATTTTCTATTATTCCATTATCCTGAGCTGGATTTCGACCCATCATACCCACGTTTTCCTCCTTTGTTTACTCATCTTCAAGGAGTAAACCGTGGGTATTTTGGTATTTCGAGATTCGCCCTTTTGTTCCACATATCAAGAATTTGGTGATCGACATGTGCATACAGATCTATGCTCTTGAAGTTAATTTACTGTTAATCATTTATCACTTTTTGTCTCAGACAATTCTGTTGGTAATGACTACATATTGATTAATGATTAGTACTTCACAAAATAGTTAAAGGAAGAAGACAGAAAAGTTTACTGATGGTAAAGATAAACTATGATTTTTTAGTAGTTGTACGAGTTTTCTTTACATTTATCTCAAAATTAATTTCTTTCACAATTTTGGCATGCTTTACTGGGTTGTTCATGAGTCTTGGAAGATTGGAAACTTGATGGATTTTACTTCTTCTTTTAGGAGCTATCGTTACATGACTTTCTGAGAATTTCGGACCCATTCAGTGTTTTTGGTATTGCTTGAAGTAGTTTCCATACTGCACTGTACTCGTAGAGGAGCAAAAAGTTTTGTAAATTGTTGGTGCTTATAGGCACTATTCTAGGGCATAATTTTTTACTAGAAAAAATTACTTCTTGTTGAGAATTTGAAAGTAAATCCCAAAAAAACTTACCTTAAATATGATCCAAACAAATATTTGCTAAGAGAAAAAAAAAAACTAAATAAACATACTTACTTGAAAGAAAATAATATTAGTAGATTCGAGTGTGGCAGCTTCTATGTGCTTGTTGTTGCTGGCTCAAGGAATACCGCTGATTTAACAAAAGTTAATAAAACTTATTATAACCACTTTTTTAAAAAAGACAAATTAACAATAAAACACAAATCTAAAAGTTTCTTGAAACTTGAAATAAATATTACCCTTCAAATGTAATATGGTAGATATGATTACAGATACAGACTTCCAAACAAAGTTTTGGAGTTAAAGATCCGAATCACAATGAGACAAAAATTTCAAAATAAGGGTTGTAACTTGTATGGTGGGCTTTTAATATTTGTGCTAAACATGAAACTTGGTCGTAGTATAATACAAGTGTAAAAAATTAGCCCCCAACAGTCCGGACCCTTATATCGCGGATACAACTATTTTTTTTTTACTCAACCTAAAAATATTAAAGTCCGGATACTATGTTTTAGGTATAATTAGACTTTCGTGAGACAGAATCGGACCGCAGCCGGACTGAATTAAACTGGTTCCTTGGTGTAAAATAATGAAACTATACAAATCTCAAGGCATATTGGAATTGTTACCAGATTTATCGGATTGAATCACGTCGCATGATTCAAATTTTATCATGTATCGGAGTCATTATTCACCTTTCAATTGTATTTTGTTAATAATATGTACCCAATTTCCGACTTACTTTGTTCACGATTCCTAGTTAGAAAATCCTGGTACTACATATCAACTATCACTTATGTGTAAGCCTCTTGTGAGACGGTCTCACAAGTTTATATCAATGAGATAGTTCGACTAAATTCATATATGAATACTTTTACTCGGAAGAGTAATTCTTTTGGTATAAAATATAATATTCTTCGTAGCTCTGGTCAATGTTAAAAATTGTTTAAATAAAAATAATATTTTCTCATAAATCATATTAATAATTAAAAGTAATATATTCAATATAAAAATTAATATTTTTTAATGGTTGCAATCCGTATCTCGAAATACGATCTGTGAGACGGTCACACACAAATGTATGCTATATATAAAATCATTGGTTGTTCCAAAAACTGTTGCACCAAACTTACTATATACCATCAAGAACTGCCATTCGAGCCATCATGGACTATGTTCAAAAATTTCCCAACACAATTTTATTTTTAAAATTTTTCATTCATTAAAAATAATCCCATACCATTTTAAATAAGTCGTTGGATAATTTTTTTTTTTCAATCGTTGGATGATGGTTGAAATTGAAATGTAATCACGCGGGCGAAGTGGAGGCCGCTCATCGACAAAATCTTTTACTTTTTAACACTTTCAGGAAAATATATTCATATTATTATTTATCATAATTCTCTGAAATATAGGCTCTCCTTATTTTTATATTTTTATTAAAAAAATATTTAATTTTCAATATATGGACTATGGTCATGCTATTATCGAATGAGATGATTGATCGCTGTAGAACAAGACAACATGACTCACATAAAAGTTGAAGAAAAACTTGACCATGAAATATAGTCATCCCTAAAAGTTAAATTATATTTTTTGTTCCAGTAAACTCCTTGTCCTCTTCACTAAACAATACATGCAGACAAAAACATTTGCAGTTAATGAGGCCAAAAGTTACAGGATCATGTATATACCCACATGGGCATTAATTTCAACATTTTCGACCTTATGGCTAATTAATAAATTTTTTTATTTTTTTTAGATAATTAACAACAATAGTTCTTATATATATATATGATTTTTTTGTCACATCCAAATGGTTGAGCGATTACTGGTAGGGCTCAAAATGAGCTGGGATAAGTCGGACCAGAAATTGAAATTTAGATTCGTTTCTTTAAAATATAATAAAATATTATTATGATAGATGAGACTCCATCAATATGGAAATCTCGAAATAACTAATGATCCCCGATAATTTTTCTTCTTTTAGAAGATTGGTACTCTGCTCACATATACCCTACAACTTTAATAAATTATTATACAAAATTGAATCTGATGGGATTGAATTAAGACAGATCGGAGTTCAGAGGGGTCTTTTAACTGTTTGTAGCAATTTAAAAAAAATATTTAACAAACTAATGTAAATCGGAAGCCGTTATCAAAATACCGTATCACGCCGGGGAGGAGGGCGTGACTTTCAATTTTTTTTTAAAAGCCAGTCACGCCATCGCAGATGGCGTGACATTGAATTTTTTTTTAAAAAAAAGCGTGTCACGCCGTCTGACAGGGCGTGCAACTTTTAATAAAGTAGTCACGCTCTGCTGCAGGGCGTGACTTGCTCGATTTGTGTGTTCGTCGCTTTCCTCCTCATTTCGCCTATAAATTGAAGAATTCGGAAGGTTTCAATTGCAACCCAAACCAAGTTTCCTTCCTTCGTTTCTTTGGTTCCATTTCTCTACAATTTTCATATATCTCGACTATATAGCCATTATTTCGTATATTAAAGAAATCCTTATCTCGTGAAAAGAAGGTATATATTATTTTTTATTATTTATTATATTAATATTTATATACTACATACTAATATCATGTTTTCGATTTTGTAGATATTTTGTGTGCACAACTTCTATTAAAAGTGCGTAAAATCAAAATTTGAACTGCAATATAGGTACGTAGAACCCTTTTTCTGCAAGTAAGGTACGTATAATTCATATTGTTTACGTTAAACAATTTTCATTAATATTAATGTTGCTACTATTGTTATGGTTATTATTAATATTAGTATTATATTAATGTTATTATTATTGATATTAGTATTGCTGTTATTATTATTGATATTGATATTTTTATTAATTTGTGACAAAACATGATTTAAGAGAGTCCTTTATAGACTGGCTTAAAAATGGTTTGTACCGACTAAGTCTTCCTAAAAGGCGTTGCTTTGTCTAAAGAAATTGGTTTTTGAGTGGACCTTAGCCTCTCCAACTACTTGGAAGCACTCTTGGATAATGTTAGTCTATAGTTTTTATAATGAAATTAAAATATTATTAAAATATTATAATTAATATTATTATTTTAACATATCATTAAAATGATTACAAATCATTTTATTTAACTAATGGTTTTTATTTAACAAAACATTATTTTATATAATATAAGCTATCATTAAAAATAGTATTTATTTAACAAATAATTTTTTTAATTAATGATTGTTATTTAACATCATTTTTTTGTATTAGTAGTAGTGTTATTATTATTATTATTATTATTAATGTTATTATTATTGATATTTGCATTGTTATTATCATGTGACAAAACATGTTCTAAGAGAGTCATTTATAGACTGACTTATAAATGGCTTGTACCGGTTAAGTCTCCCTAAAGGGCGTTGTTTTGTCTAAGGAGGTTGGTTTTTAAGTGGGCCTTAGCCCCTCCAACTACCTGAAAGCATTCTTAGAGAACGTTAGTCCATAACTTTTATAATGGAATTGAAATGTTGTTAAAATATTATTATGAATAATACTAATTTATTTATTACAAGTATTATTTAACAAATTATTATTTTATGTAATATATGATGTCATTAGAAGCAATATTTATTTAACAAATTATTTTTTTAACTAATGATTTTTATTTATCAAATCGTTATTTTATGTAATATAGGCAATATCATTTTTGAGAAAATTTTATTTAACAAATTATTTTTATTTAACTAATTTATTTATTTATCAATCATTATTTTATATAATATAGGATGTCAGTAGAAGCATGACCTGTAGATCGTAGCGTCCTTTACCAACAAGAATCACATATTTCAAATTTCATTAAACCCGATAACTTGGACATTACTTTACGAGTTCGTCGGTCAGATAATTTGATATCGGATCTATGGAAAGCTGATGTACTTCACCGTCGTGTCCAGTGATGCTTGAACGAGATGGATTTTTATGCTATCTTATGTTGTGGTGATTGTATTTATGACAATCACTTGATTACTGCTCTGGTTGAACGGTGGCTCCACGAGACTCATACTTTCCACCTCACATGTGGTGAGGCAACAATTACATTGCAAGATGTTTCTTTGATTTGGGGATTGATTGTTGATGGTGAGCCCATTATTGGTACTGATGTATCACACAAGTTCCCAGTGTGGCAGAGTCTTTGTTATGATTGATTAGACTTTGTGCCAGTGCAGTCCGATTTTAGATCTAATACTATTAAGTTGACTACTTTGCACATTGCATGCAAATCTTGATAAACGACTATAACCCTGAAGTGCAAGTGCAACAATATACACGTTGTGTAGCTTTGATGATAATTGGTGGTTGCATGCTACCAGATTCCGAAGGTTGTGTAGTGAAAATGTTGTACTTAAACTTTCTACGAGATATAAGCAGGGTCCGTAGTTATAGTTGGGCAAGTGCCGTGCTAGCATTTCTTTATCATGAGTTGTGCGGAGCATGTATGCAAGGGAAACATGAAATAGCAGGACCCTTATACATCTTACATGTATTATTTTTTATCATTCGTTTAAAATTATATTTTTTTGAAATTTGTATTACCTTTAGTTGTTTTGCAGATTTGGGCCTGGTCTTGGATGACCCCGCTCTGTCCTGATTTCCTGGGGTATAATTTTATCGCGTCCCATGAAAATCCAAATTATTCGGACAATGTTCTTCCTAAGGTGATAATTTTAACTGTATATATGTAATTTCTATTTTTATGCATAACATACTTAACATACGTGTAGGTGGAAGCATGCATATTGTTGGACGCATACACCAACACATAGTGTGCGAATCATTCACGATGTACTCGACAGAATGGGAGATAGCCAGGTATTTACATGATAAATATTACATTACAAAGCTTTAAATGCGATGCATTTTGTTACTTTTGTAATTGAATATGATTTTTAATGTTCATATAGTTTAATTGGGTTATCTACGACCTGTGAGCTCCAGATATTTCGTCATTACCTGTAGAATGTAGAAATCCCATGCTTTGGCGATCGGTGTGTCCACTTATCTATTTCCACATAGTAGAGTGGCATCGTCCGAACACAGTCCATCGACAATTTGTAATGTTGCAACATATTCCAGGACCGGCGCTCGATAGTGATAATCTGCATGAGTTCTCGCGGCTTGGGCGTCCAAATTTTAACTATGGGCGTGACAATATTTTTTTTTTAAAAAAATATAATATTGAAGTCACGCCCTTCACATGGGCGTGACTCTATTTTTTTTTAAAAAAAACTAGCAAGTCACGTCTTCCAGGTAGGCGTGACTTGCTTTACGAAAAAAAATATTTTGAAGTCACGCCCTCCGTGAGGGCGTGACATGATTTTTTTTTTTAAAAAATTTGAATCACGCCCTCGCGGAGGGAGTGATACATTAATCTGATAAACCCCCCAATTTCACCTTATTTTATAAAAGAAACGGCAAACAGTTCAAAGACCCGAGTTTAGAGTGATTGTATAAGCTCCTTTAAAAAATTTTCCTATAAAATATTTGAAGTAGATCAGTTGCGTTACTAGCTTATTACAGTCTCAATCGAAGCCGACTTTGAGCAATAAAATGATTTATGCGGAAATAGTTCAATTTATTAGTGAATAATATACAATGCGTAAATGTAAATCAATAAAAGGATAAGAGATTTGTTTATGAATTAAAAAAAGTTTTTACGTCCCACTTTCTCCAAACTGGGAGAAAATCCACTAGAAGAATTTAAGATGATATATCCTAAACCGATCAGACCGTCCCTAAGCTGAACTCTTAGTAATTCTCAGCTGATAACAGAACACTTTTATCTTACAAAAAGATGCTAAGGATTCGAATGCTATTCCAATGAAAATTAAGCCTAAACAATTTCAACTAAGCTGAAATATAACACTCAATAGAATTACAAATAAAGTACAGACTGTTCAAGTAAACTGGGATTCAAGAAAACTGTAAGCATTTAAGTTGGATTGCTAGAGAGTCAGAGAGTCAGAGAGATCTTCACTCCCATCTCATCTCATATATATAGTCTCCAGATTCAAATTAAATATAATCAGTAGACGCATTAACTGCACCTTATCGTATGTTTTCCTCAAAGTAGACGCATTTAATATAACCATTTAAATCCTCATACATGTTTCAAAACTCTTTCAAAGTGATTTTGATCGTGTTTGTAAGTGGTTCAATGTCGGGGGATTTATGTTAACTGATGTTCAGCAATGAAGGCAAGTAAACTCTGTTTCTTGTTGTACTCATGAAAGCATATTAAGTTCTTGTATGTTCTTAGTAGTTTTTCGTGTTTTATGAAACGTTGTGTTTTCCAGTATGATTTTGATCTTGTTATTACTTAAAGACGGTTCGAAAAAGTGTAAATTCATGTTTATCAGAAAACTTTTCACAAGAATTTGAGTCGATTTCTGTAAAAATTTCTGGTAGATACTACTAGTAGCACAAGCATCTTACGAGTTATGTTTCTTGATGTTTCCTTAGATATTTTCTTTTTGCTTCAGACTAAGGAAATATTATAAGCTGTTAGTCATTATTGTGCTAAGTACACGATCTGTTTATTTTTCTGAACTGATCTTAAGTTCCCGATCTGATTTCATTGTCTAAGCTGAGTTAAATTTGTTTGACCATTGTAATTCAGTCTGCTCGTTTAAGTCGTGTTGATTTTTCGTAAATCGAGTTGACCAAATAGTGCATATATGTTTTTTTATTCTGAGATGTTTTACGCTCGTGATCTGTTTGATACTCTAAGCTGAGCAGATTCAGCTCAGGTCCACTCTGGACTATTACTATAAATCCAAGCTTAATTCTTTATTTGATTAGCTTTGATTCGATGGTATAATGCTAATATATTCTAAGTTATACCCAATTTCAAGAAATAGTTCATCAACTTAGAGTTGTGCTATTCTTTATTCGTTTCTATAGCCTGAGATGATTCGAGTTTCTTATTCGATTGAATTCTTATGTACACCCAGTAGCTTTCGAAAACTAAGAGTTTTATAGAAGCGAACATATATGCAATGTGATCTATTCAGATCAGAGCAAAGTTTGAGTAGAGAAAATGTTTTATTGATATATGGCAAGGTGACGTAAGAGGAATGACATAAGTTTCCATGTCATATTTCATAGAGTTTTAAAGGAAGATGACAAAGATAACAGACAATCAGCCCAGGAAGGGTGATGACGTTGGCTGATGAACCAATGTGCCCCTTCATAGGAAGGATAAGGAAGTTGGTTGACGAACCTCTGTACCCCTTCAAACAACATAGTTGGGTTTATTCCCCAATTCCTGATTTCAAATGATAGCTTGATCAAGCGACTATGACCTAAGTAGAGTGCGCCATAATTCAACAGTAGGGTTGTTTACAACCACAATATTTGAGGAAAGTTTATGTTAAGTATTACTTCCTTTAAATGTTTTCAAGTTTATCAGCATTCGAGCTTATCAGCTTACAGCTTCTCAGCTTAAAGTTATTTTTATGCATCTGCTGCATGCTTTCGTTATTTCCATTATTTTCTTGCTGAGCCACTAGACTCACTAGTTTACTTGAGTGCAGGTGATGATATTTAGTCAGAGCTGGTTGGTGCGAGCTGGATCAGGTCGGGGGTATTTATCATGGGCATTTGTTTCAGTGTTGTTCCATTCACAGTCTTTTGTTGTATATAAGATTAGACACATTTTTTTAACACTACTGGTCAACTTATTCAATTTAATCTGAATGAATTTGTATATTTGATATATATATAAGTTCCGCAGTTAAGTTTCGCATTTTTCCGACTTGTTTATATATATCACACGATCTGAAGTTTTTACAAGGTTGCAAATAAATCCAAAACAAGTTGATGTGTGAAAATTTGATATAGTAAACATATATAGTATTTCAATTTGCACCTTTACAGTTAATTTTTAAAATTTTTAGACCGGGGCCTTACAACTTGGTATAAGAGCATGGTCCTTGAGATAAACACTTCTTCCAGTCTGAGACAGTTCTCGCCAGCCGCTTCAATTAACCCGTGAGTTTTATCTTCATGTTTTTAGCATGTAGTAATCTCTCATGATAGGCTTGTGGTGGATTTGGGCTATGAATACAGTTAAATGTCAGGAAGATGAAGAGGAAGAAGAGAGATCATAGAAGAATATGGTGAATCAAACAGTAGTAATCATGTACTAGCTAGTATCACCCAGCTGTTGGAACACTTAGTTGATCAATCGAGCCAAGGAACTGGTCAATTCACTGGACGAATGGCTAGTCGTGAGGATCTGTAGGAACGATTTGTACGACAAATTCCACGAGAGTTTTTGGGTACAACTGATCCACTAGTAGCTGAACATTGGATCAAATATCTGGAATTTATATTCTACTATCTACACTTGTCCGATCAGGATAGATCTCGGTGTGCTATTTACATGTTGAGAGGAGATTCCATAATATGATGGGAAGGAGCCAAGCTGACAGTAGATTTGGCTATGCTCACCTAGGAATAATTCAAACGGTTATTTTACAATCAATATTTCACAGTTGATGTGGGATGTCAGGCCCGATGCACAACACAGAGTTAACCACGTAATAAACAATAGCGGAAGCATTAAAAATAGTGGCTAAAATTTTTCGCTTTGACCGGACTTAGAAAACATAAGTTAAAAATACATTGATATCCAAAATAATGGTTTTACAACACTGAAAACCCAATACAACAACCAACAACACAAATTAACGTACAACATAGAGTGACTCCCAATCAACAATCAAAAGGATCCATGATGAGTCTCTCGCTCAACATAGATTCAATACACTATAACATAAATATACTATATATAATTGGGACACTCTATACACCTCCCGGGGCACTACCAGCTGGATCAACTCCACGTCTAGTGGAGAAACCATGATAACCTGAAACACACACAGGCAAACAAAACAACCGGCCCCAGAGGTACATTGCGGTCAAACATCAGTACGGAGAGCAACTAAAAAATAGCTAATAGAAAGCAACAGATAATGTGCAGATGATATGCAAGAGAACAATGCTACAACCGAAGGCAGGGAGTCAAAGGATCTCAAAAAATTGCTCAACAACTGAAACAAATCATCTGAAAGATAGTGGCCACGAGGGGTGTGAGTATATGGGAGCTACCCACTCGTCTCAACACACGGTACCAGATGCA
This sequence comes from Dorcoceras hygrometricum, assembly GCA_001598015.1. Lineage (NCBI taxonomy): Eukaryota > Viridiplantae > Streptophyta > Magnoliopsida > Lamiales > Gesneriaceae > Dorcoceras > Dorcoceras hygrometricum. Next base: position 8,856 of record KQ992480.1, on the reverse strand, counting down.
CAACAGATCACTCAACCTGCTGTTGCCCAACTCATGAGATGTGGGAGCTACCCACTCGGCTCATAGAGGCTAACAGATCCCAGCAGGGAGATGAGGGACATGGGAATTATCCGCTCGGCCTCCAAACAAGCATCCTGGTACACATGGATCAACACAGCAAGGCACGGCTAAACAAGGTCTGAGCTCAACATGAATAATGCGTGTATGCAATGTAACAACTTGCAATAATCAACACAGCAGGAGCAAGCAATAACAACACAGAAGCATACACAGCAGCACACATAATATCCATGCTCAATCCAAAGCTGTAAAACAAGCTCACATCCGTACCTTAACTTTCTGAGCTACAATTACCACAACAAGGTCCCGAGAAACCAGATCTTAACCTGATAAACCAATACAACACAAAGCTCAGGGACAACAACACAGAACTTACGAACTGGGAGCTACGAGCTCCACCCAACTCTATCCTACCCTTCTAGCACAACAGACAACTCTAAACGAAGCATAAGGGAGGATCTATAACTAGCTCAGAGCGTTACCTGAACGAAAAATCAAATAATGCTCAAATGGTAACAGACTACACAAAGTAGCTTCCTTCACGATCTTCTTCCAGCTAATCGCAAGCCTTCGAAAAAGGTATAGAACGAAGCGCCTTAGCAAGAGGAGTCCAACCCTACCACTCTTACTTCAATCGGGGCTGTCTACCGTCGGCAATCGAAGAAGATAAGCTTCGGTGAACAGTAACTAGGGTATCGCGACAGAGTAAGCTTACGGGAAGAAATATCTTCTAAGTGTCTGGAAACAATAGCAAGACTACGGTCAAAGTCCTCTATAAATACTACTTAAGTTCCCCACATCTGATGAACAGTAACCACCGACATTACTGGCTCAAAGCTGATACCCACTCAGATCTGAGTAACACTCCAGATCTGGAACATACGCTACACCAGCGCGCTACTGCCAAACGACGTCGCACCATAATCTAATTATCACATACACGTGTCTCTCTAAATGGCGTCGCATCTCTCCTAGTCAAAACACCCAGATCTGATACCAACACCGACCAGCGTTCACTGAACCCAAAACGACATCGCACTGTCTTCCGGTCTAGAAAACCCGAAATCGATCTACAGTAAACTCTCGAATCAGACTGGTTCACGCAGCGCTAACAACTAACGCAACTCAAATTTGAATTCCTCCAAATGACGGCGTATTTCTACCCTCACAGGATATCTATTAGAGAACTCAAAGCACTTAGCGACAGTCATATTTGACCTCTGGCTTCACTTCCAATCGACCAACGCCAAATCCGAAGTTACCAACCAGCACATATCAACCCCCGAATCTGATTACTACCTCGTTGAACTCTACAACTATCCAGATCTATTCTAAACACACAAAATAGAAACCCGATATGCTCTCCAAGCATACCAACTCAAATCTGGCCCATCCCAGATATGTTCAAGACAAATTTGGTCTATGCTAAACCCGATTAATTAACTCAATTAATCCAATAATCTTTCGGGTCTCACATCTGAGCTGAAGAGGGAGTTCTTAAATCTGAAGCAGGTGAGTATACCAGTGCAGGATTATATCCGCAAATTCGAAAGAGGTTGTTACTTTGTTCCTTTGATAGGAAGAGATGCAAAGGAGAAACTCCGTCACTTTGTCGATGGATTACAGCCAACGTTGAAACATGAAGTTAGGCTAGCTGAACCAAGAGATTACAGGGCAGCAGTTGACAAAGCCTGCAAGATTGGAAGGAGACTGACGAAGAACTGTTAGAGTAGATGCCCAACTAGCCAACTTGTGGCGTGTGGGTTTATAGACTCTTGTATGAAACAATCTTTATATATGATATTCGCATTTATTTATATGGCATTCTTTACTTTCATTGTGTTGTATGATTAACAATTGCGTTGAGTAAAGACCTAGAATACACTAAAGTGTATGTTAGATGTGATAGTGGGTATGATGGCTATCATGAAACACATCTAATAGTCACTGTGTATTCTAAACATGTTCCTAGTCGATTGGGCCGTCAAAATGAGGATAAGGCCGCCCGAGCTTGAGACTAGTATTTGCGATGCGAAGTACCATGTTTCATTGATAGGGAACATTGTGATGTTCTGAGCATGCAGATAGATAGTGACCTGGTGATCTATCGAACTACCCTCGTTCGGACTTTCCAAGTGGTTACCATTTGTCGAGTGGATAAGTCCGAGGTCTTGGTTGTACTGATTAGTCCTCACGACTCGAAATGTCATTGAGACTCTACATGATAGGCGTCTCACTTTGACTCGTTTTCCGAATCACTTGGGGTCATTAGGCGGCGGGATTGGGTGAGACCCCGATGCATGTAGGAGTCGATGCATCGTTGTCGAGGATTCACCGCTCGCAGACATGCGTGGATATACTATGCTATCTGAGAGGATAATTGTTGGTCCCGGAAATAGGATCAAAAGATCAGCAGCCGCGCATTTAAATGACTTTAGAAAATTTTGCGCGCTGCCGATACAAACTTGAGCTGCAATAGCTCGTTGTTCTTGAACAAATACAATGAACAGAGCACCGGAGACAGATCTGGTATGATTTAAAAATCATGCGGAAAATACCAGAACTAAATCCTATATTTTAAAACAACTCAAACAGATTTATGTGCAACATAAATCTGTTCGAGACTTGTGCTTGTGTGCTGCTGATATGCGATGCTAAGTGCTAAAATCTGTTAATGCGTATGCTAAAATACAGCAACTGCTGAACTGTAAACGTGTATGCGTGCTAAGTAAATATGCAATACTGAAGGCTTAAAGAACACGATACTCAGCAGGTTTGTTTATGGAAGTTCGGATATCAATATCCTACATCTCCCCTTCTTCCACCTCGGAAGGCTCCACTAGAAGATTTGATCTTACAACTACGTGTACAGACCCAATCCCACAGCCAGCAGCTGTGAGAACTCCTAGACTCCACAAATGCACAAACAGCCGCAGCTGTGTGACTGACTACATACACAAGAGTTTTACGTCTTCATGCTTGGACGGGAACTGAGAACATATTTCGAGATTCATTCACAGATAGATGTGAATGAATCCGGGTGTGTGAGATTGATACATTGTAGCTCTCAAACTCTCTGTTTTTCTCACACACGAGGGACAAGCTCTAACAAGCTAATCTAGACTCAGCAATCGACACAATAAGCTCTTCTCTAGAATGATTGTCGATTGCTTCATCTTCTTTTCTTTTCCCTCTGTTGGTGCACTGTATAAACAATGTAATTCTACCACAGTATGTAGTTGCACCAACTGAACGAACACTCAGCAGAACACTCAGCGTCTCGTTCTCTATCAACAGGACGCTTCTTCAATGGGAGTTGCCTTGAATATATAGCCTCTGTAGAATTTCTTCCCGTTGGATAGCTTCCAAATCTGTTCAATGCTACAACTGGCTATCTTGTCTTCTTTCCATTTTGGTGCAAGGCTCCTCTGTAAAGTACCAACAGGAGAACAGTACTTGCGTCCTTTTCTTTTGCAGGCTTCTTGTCGTTTTTGCCATTTGAATTGAGCTCAGCAGTTGACATCCATCTTTCGTAAATCGTCAACTGCTTCGCTTGAATCTTCTTGCATCTGGATATCTTTGCGTTGCGACTGAATCCACTGTAGCTTCGTCTGCTGAAATAAGCAACGCAAAGTCTTCCTGCTGAATCTTTAGCGCAAGAGCAAAACGCTGTCGTATCAACTTATGTAAACGACATCGTTTTGCTATTGCTCTCTTCAAATAGCATCTGCTGATGTACAGTAGCTCTCTGCTGAATTTCCTCCTCTACGACGTCGCTTCTCTTTTGCGTCTCTCTTCATCTGCTGAATCTCAACATGACGTCGCTTCAGCTTTTGCGCTTCACTTCATCTGCTGATAGTCATCTGCTGATTGTGATGACATCAAGGCTGATGTCATCACAGCTCATTCCATATCTAGCGCCTCTTCTCATCTGCTGAAACTTCCTGCTGATCACTGTAGTTCCATCTGCTGAATGATGACGTTACTGCTGATGTCATCTACTCTTTACGCTCCAGCTAATCTTCTTCGTTCTAGCTCCAGCTCCAGCTTGCGATTCTTCTTCTTCTTGCTTCTTGAAAAACGACTGTTGATAGATTCATCAACAGTACTTATAATTGCTACTGCTAACAGATTCGTCAACAGTAACTTGCACATCTTATTCTTCGATCTAATGCTCCAGCAAGCTTCTCAACACATGATCCAGCTGGTTCGCTTCGCACTTTAGCTCTTCAGCTGGTTGTTATTGTTTCAGCTGATTCATCATGCTCCAGCTGATTTCTTGGCCATCGCCTGATTACGAACAACTGAATCAACTCTGGACGTCTCCATCGCTAATTCAACTGCCGATTCCATGAACACCAAACCATCTGCTGATTGTTTATAATGCGAACCAACTGCTGGACAAATATAGCTGCTGCTGATCGTCTTCTTCGTACCTAAAATCTGTACGCTTAAGTAGAATTGTTAGAATCACAATAGCAGGTTTTGTGTAATTCAAAACTTAAATCAGGATCTGTCAAAACAGATCCAACAATCTCTCCCTTTTTGATTTACACAAAACCTCAAATGAACAATGCATGTTCTAACAATTCTCTCCCTTTTTGTGGGAATCAAAAAGAGTTCGAATCTGCTGATCTTCCCATTTTTAAAACAAAAGACTCTCCCTACACTGTTTCAACAAAACAACGAAACAGCAGGGGTTTTAATCTTTGAAAAACAAAACTGCTTTGGGAGGCACCATATGCAACAATATATGATTTTGAAAAACCGACGCTGATGCATTTGCTCAAATTAACAAAGACAGTGACGCCACTCTCCCTGTCTTTTATAACATAAGCTCAAATCATTTTTAAACTTCAAAATTTTGCATCAGCTGGAGTCCGCAAAACAGAACATTTTAAAAAACTAATCAGAGCATCGAAATATTTCAAATAACAAGTGCTACTGAGTTGTTTAAGTCTATGAAGAACCAGTACAGAGAACAGCTCAGATTTTTCCTTCTTCTATCTCGCCCCATGTGCTTGTCATTGAGCCTCGCTCCAAGTGATCTTACAGCACAACGAAAATAGAAGCTTGGCATCTGCCCGAGACTCGCGCATCTCGAAAGTTCATCAAGCGAAAAACCGGTTCTATATTCAAATAGATCTGGCCTTCATACACAAGCTTCTCAAAAATATTTAAAACATTAAAAACATAGCATATGTGTTTTTAAAGTCAGTGCTCGTTCAAGAACAAACCTGCTCTGATACCACTTGTTGGTCCCGGTTTGACAAAGGAACTTAGCAGCCGCTGGTTTTAAAATGAGCAATTAAAATTTTCAGCGCTGCTTGGAGCTGCAATAGCTCGTTGTTCTTGAACATATACAATGAACAGAGCACCGGAGACAGATCTGGTATGATTTAAAAATCATGCGGAAAATACCAGAACTGAATCCTATATTTTAAAACAACTCAAACAGATTTATGTACAACAAAAATCTGTTCAAGACTCGTGCTTGTGTGCTGCTGAAATGAGATGCTAAGAATGGTAAGTTGTTTATGCGAATGCTTGAATGAATGCGTGCTGAACTGTAAACGTGCAATGCTAAAGTAAATGCTGAAAGCTTAAAGAACACAATACAGTACGCAGCATATTTGTTTCTGGAAGTTCGGACTTCAATGTCCTACATCTCCCCTTCTTCCACCTCGGAAGGATCCACTAGAAGATTTGATCTTACAACTACTTGTGTACAGACCCAATCCCACAACCAGCAGCTGTGAGAACTCCTAGACTCCACAAATGCACACCAGCCTCAACTGTGTGACTGACTATATACACATGAGTTTTACGTCATCGTGCTTGGACGGGAACTGATGGAAACATTTTGAGATTCATTCACCAATAAACTGTGAATGAATCTCTGTGTGTGAGATTGATACAATGAAACGCTCAACTCTCTGTTTTTCTCACACACTAGGGAAATGCTCTAATTAGCTAATTCCAGCTCCACTGTCAACTGCAATTAAGCTCTCTTCTCGAATGGTAATTGACAGCTTCACTTCAGATTCATTTTTTTCCCTCTGTTGTTGTCTTCTATTGATTTTCTTTTCTGTGTAACAACAACTCTCGGTTTTCACCCTCTTGATCAACCTTCTTCAATGGCGCTCCTCGAATATATAAGCTCTGTTTGAATTAGCCGTTAGATAGATTCCAAATCTGTTCAGCGCTCGATATGGCTAATTTGTCTTCTTTCCATATGCGTGCAAACATCCTCTGTAAATTGTACTATTTCC
>KQ992479.1:15676-25807 GCA_001598015.1 Dorcoceras hygrometricum | reverse complement strand
GCTAGTCTCGAACTCGAGCGGCCTTATCCTCATTTTGACGGCCCAATCGACTAGGAACATGTTCAGAATACACAGTGACTATTAGATGTGTTTCATGATAGCCGTCATACCCACTATCACATCTAACATACACTTTAGTGTATTCTAGGTCTTTACTCAACGCAATTGTTAATCATCATACAACACAATGAAAGTAAAGAACGTCATATAAATAAATGCGAATATCATATATAAAGATTGTCATATACAAGAGTCTATAAACCCACACGCCACAAGTTGGCTAGTTGGGCATCTACTCTAACAGTTGGATTATTGACGGGATGGAAAACAGATTAGAGGTGCGCAATGTGATGGTGCTGTGTGGACCGGCTCGGTTCGTGGTTTGGTGTAGACCGATTCATGGTTTCCAGTTTAGGCAAGAACTGGAGGTGTGCGAGCTGGCTTACGTATGCGTGAGATGGTTGTCCTGAGCTGGAGACGATGCGACGTCGTTTAGTGACATCAGTTTAGACACTAGTTGAGTGTAATCTGTGCTAGTGGTGTGATCTTGATGTGCCAGCTGCTGGACATAATCTGTTCCGCGAGTGTGAGCAGCTGTACGCACCAGTTTGGGGAAATTCGTGTTGGTATATGCCCGAGCTGGTATCAGTTTTGATGTGAACTGGTCGGTGGCACTGTAACAGATCACTGGATGAATTATCATAGTTGACTTTGACCGTATATACCTTATATTCTCCCAAACACTTAGCCATATATTCACATTAAAAACACTTATCCTCTCCCGATAGTTTTTTCATAGGAACCCTAAATAGCACTGTTCACCCGTCATATTCCTCCTTCGACTTCTGGAGATTGACCGATTAGATTTGGGTAAGGGTACCCCGATTTGAAAGCCCTTTTCGAGGAAAATGTTCTTGTACCCATTTGGAGTGGAGAGAGAAGACCACGGTTATATTTGCAGAGGAACTGCGCGAACCGGGTTCGCTAATTGCGACAGGATTGAGCTCTGATTTAAGGTAATCGTATTCTTCTCGTGTTAGCTTCTACTCCTAGCTTTTATTCTAGAGCTGGATTGTCCTTTGTTGTGTAGTCTTGACTGGCGTGGACTACGAGACTTTAGGCACTAAGCTGAATGAGCTTAGATACGAGCCGATGGTTCAGGTGTCTTGGCAGATTTGAACTTTCGGGTGGCTGCCGTTGAGTTTCTTGGTGATCTGGTAGGTCACTCGATGTACGCTAGCTGTTGGTGCTCGGTTCTCGTGGGATTTGTTGAGGTATTAGCTGCTCAGAGGAAGGTACGAGTTAGCTCATATTAGCAGCTTTAATATCAGCTTGAGAATATTTCCACTCGTGTTTGAGCTGCTGTGATTATGTGTTAGGTGATTCTGTGTGATTTTGCTAGTTTACGATGATGATTCGTGCTTTTCATTACCTATGTGTGTGAATTATATGTATTGTTGTGAGCATGATTTTTCTTGGCATACACGCATAGCATATTGAGCCTGCTTCATTGAGACCTGATAATCGCTGAGTCGCGATTTGCCGGCTGAGTCACCATGCTGAGAATGTCGCTGAGTCAGGATAGCCAGCTGAGTCGCTGTGATTTGGATTCTGATTGATTATTGAGATTTTATTGCACTGCTGAGTCGTTGTGCCTTGCTTACCGATGATTCTTGGTAGCCCTCATGCATCGCATTTTTGGAATATTTCATGTCTGATATGATTGTTGCTTTATATATGCTCTTCGTACTGAGGTTTGACCTCGTTTTATTTTCCCTCTTTGTGCTGCTTTGGTCTGCGTTGGCCTTTGCAGGGTCTTCAAGTAATCCAGCTGGACCGAGTGGAGCGTCGGCTAGTAGATCCCCATTTTGAGTCGCAGTTATATATTATGTATTGTACTATTGAACGAGGGGATGCCCTGAGTGAATACTGTATTTGGGGGATCTGTATTTGTTGTCATACTTGGATGTTTTCAGTGTTGCTGCTGTGTGTTGGATTTTTGAGTTAAAATCCGTACTTTGATTATGTTCGTATTTTAAATGATATTTCAGTTCAGGCCCAAACGAAACATATTTAATGCTTCCATGTAATTATGATTAACTGAGTAATTAATCTATGTTTTAGAGCACCGGGTCTGACATTTTGGTATCATAGCTTAAACTGGAATATGCTCGATTCTTTCCATCACACTTGAGTCCATGCACAGAGTTGAGCTTTTGTTTGTGATTGACTCTATGATTTCGATGATTTTCGTTATCTGCCTCTGTGAATTATCTGCTTTTGGCTCTTACCTTTGAGTACCTTGAATATGCCACCGAGGAGAGGTAGAGGTAGAGCGGCTAGGCAGACAGTTGAGGAGTCTAGGGCTCCCGAGAGCGATGAGGATGTTGCTCAGTAGAGTGTGCCTTTGCGTCATCGAGCTAGACAAGCAGAGGTTGAGGTGGAAGATGTGACTAGGCAAATTGGTGAGATGGAATTAGTGTTGGCTAGATTTTCAGCGGACGAATCCCCCTACGTTCACTGGCGCTAAGGGTGGTCTGATGGCTGAAGGCTGGTTGGAGCATATGGAAGAGTTGTTTGATGCGGTGGAATATTATCAGGAGAGGAGACTGAAGTTGGCTGTTTTGCAGTTGAGGGATCATGTTCAACGCTGGTGGAAGGGTACTTCCCGAGTCCTGAGAGAGAGTGGAGTTTTGATTTCTTGGAGGCAATTTTAAAAGCCTATTCTAATTACTTCTCTTGCAGCCAGTCCTGCCTGTGTAGGTTTTCGTCAGGAGTATACCACTGAGTCATACTACAGTAACCGTGAGAGGGAGTTTGATAATTTGAAGCAAGGGGACATGAGGGTGGCCAAGTATGCTAGACAGTTTTCCTCGCTTCTGTCGTATGTTCCCCACATTGCTAACCAGGAGAGGACGAAGATGAACAAGTTTCTGAGAGGGTTGAGGTCCGAATTGTTCCGAATGGTGATAGCAAGTTCTCCTACGACTTACGCTGAGGCAGTATATAGGACGGTGGACATTGAGGAGAGTATTTTGGAAGCGTAGAATCAGGTTCAGCCGACAGCTGGACGCAGTTTCCAACCCGTGCCAGAAGGGACACATTCTTTTCAACCTCTTTAGACGTCACAACAATCAAATCTCCAGAGGTTCGAACCTCGAGGAAAGCAGTTTAAGAGACGGTCAAATTCGAGTTCTTCTGGTTCTGTTAGTTCTGGTGGTAGTGACTCTGGAGGAGTGTCGTGTGGTCAGAGTTGAGGTAGCCATATGACTTCTCAGTGCCGTGGAGTTCAGGGTCTTTGTCATAAGTGTGGGTAGCATGGACATTTCGCTAGAGTTTGTCCTTTGATGGGGGGACAACCCTCAAACCAGTCGCATCAAGGTTCAGCTGGTGGTTCTTCGCAGAGACCGCAACCTTTTGTCCAGTCCCAACAATCAGGATGCCAACCGCGAGAACCGTCTAGGTTCGGAGGATCTTCTAGACCTCAGTTTCGGGACCGCAACAAGCTAAAGTGAATGCCTTGACGAGAGAGCAAGCTGAAGATATGCCTGGAGGAGTTATTGCAGGTACCTGTAATATCTTTGACATTCCTGCATGAGTTTTGTTTGATACTGGAGCATCACACTCTTTTATATCTGATCTGTTTGTATATGAGTGTGGGTTGAGTTCTACCCACTGTGTGATGTTGTATCTGTTTCTACTCCTGTTGGTGTGTGTTGTTGTCCCGTGAGGTGGTTTTGGATTGTGTTATTAGATTTGATGAGAATATGCTGGTGACGAATTTTATTTTCTGAAGATTAGAGACTTTGATTGTATCTTGGGTGGACGTGTTGTCCAGTTATAGAGCGACCGTTGATTGTTTACATGGTGTAGTGAGGTTTAGACCTCAATTCGGGGAAAAGTGGGACTGCTACGATGCTGATTTGCGATAGAAGATTCCACTAGTGTCGGCCATGGAGATGTTTAGCCTGTTGTCGCTTGATAATGTAGGGTTCATGATGCCCTATGTCTCCCAAGAATCGTGGGTAGAGTTGAGTGATGTCCCGATTGCTCGAGAGTTCCCAGATGTGTTCCCGGATGATATTATTGGATTACCTCCGAGACGAGAGATTGATTTCAGCATTGAGTTGGTGCCAGGGACCATCCCGATTTCGAGAGCTCCATATCGATTGATGCCAACTGAGTTGAAGGAACTTAAGGACCGGTTGTGTGATCTTCTAGAGAAGTGATTTATTAGGCCGAGTATGTCGCCTTGGGGAGCTCCGATTCTCTTCGTGAAGAAGAAATATGGATCTATGAGGATGTGTGTTGACTTTTGGCAGCTGAATAAAGCAACAATCAAGAACAAGTACCCACTAATGAGAATTGATGATCTATTCGATCAGCTGCAAGGATCGTCCGTATACTCCAAGATTGATCCGCGATCTGGTTATCATCAGTTGCGGATTAGATATGCTTATGTGGCAAAGACGGCGTTCTGGACTAGATACGAGCATTATGAGTTTCTTGTGATGCCGTTTGGATTGACGAATGCCCCTGCTGTCTTCATGGACTTGATGAACCGCGTCTTTAGTGAGTATATTGATCGTTTCGTGATTGACTTCATAGATGATATCCTGGTGTATTCGAGGAGCTATAGGGAGCATAAGGAGTACTTGAGACTGGTGTTGCAGAAACTGAGAGACTCACAGCTCTATGCGAAGTTCATTAAGTGTGAGCTTTGATTAGATAAAGTAATCTTTTTGGGTCATGTCATATCTGCACAAGGTATTTCGATGGATCCTAGTAAGGTCGAAGCAGTTCTTAACTTGGAGCGACCTAGGAATGTTTCGAAGATCCGTAGTTTCTTGGGTTTGGCGGGATATTACAGACGTTTCATTGAGGGTTTTTCTTCAATGCCAAGCCGATGACGCAGTTGACCCAGAAGGATAGAAGATTTTTGTGGACAGACGAGTGTGAGTCGAGTTCCCAGTTTCTCAAGGAGAAGTTGACTACTGCTCCTGTGTTGGCTTTACATTCAGGTTCTGGAGGTTTTGTGGTTTGTTCCGATGCTTCTCTGAATGGTTTGGGCTGTGTATTGATGCAGAATGGGCCTGTGATAGCCTATGCGTCTCGACAGTTGAAACCCCATGAGATGAGATATCCCGTTCACGATTTAGAGCTGGCTGCTATTAGTTTTGCCTTGAAGATCTGAAGTCATTACCTGTATGGTGAGCAATTTATGGTGTACACAGACCACAAGAGTTTGAAGTACATCTTCACTCAGTCAGATATGAACATGAGTCAATGTCGTTGGTTGGAGTTGCTCAAGGATTTTGACTGTGAGATTCAGTATCAGCCTGGACAAATGAACTTAGTGGCAGATGCCTTGAGTAGGAAAGCCCAGCCTATGATGCTAACATCTTTGAGTATTTCAAAATTCCATGAGAACTTGGGGACTTTTGGATGGCGTTTTCAGCCAGATGATCAGTACTTCGTGGTTTCTTCTTTTCAGGTTGAACCACAGCTTGTCGCAGACATTAGAGCAGCCCAGAGGACTGACCCGTACATCCATGAGTTGAAGATAAAAGCCCAGAATGGTCAGTCGGGAGATTTACTGTTGCTTCTGATGGATGCTTGAGATTTCGTGGTAGAATGGTTGTTCCAAACCTGATCGATTTGAGTGAAGCCATCTTGAACAAGGCCCATTGCAGCCGTTATAGTGTGCATCCGGGCGAGAAGAAGATGTATCACGCCTTGAAGTCGCACTACTGGTGGGAAGGCATGAGGAATGATATTTCTAGATTTGTAGCTCGATGTTTGAATTGCCAATAGGTCAAGGCCGAGAGGATGAGACCTAGTGGATTGCTGCAGAGTTTAGAAGTGCCTCAGTGGAATTGGGAGCACGTGGCCACGAATTTTGTGACCCACCTACCTCGTTCCAACAGGGGATGTGATGCGATTTGGGTTGTTATTGATAAGCTTTCGAAGTCAGCCCATTCATTCTCTATGATGTGAGGTGTTCCATGAAGAAGATGACAAGGCTGTACGTTGACCACGTGGTTAGGTTTCATGGAGTGCCGGTTTCGATAGTGTCTGATAGAGATCCAAGATTCACATACCGATTTTGGAAGGGCTTGCAAGCATCGATGGGTTCGAGATTGAATATGAGTACAACTTATCACCCGCAGATAGATGGCCAATCTGAGAGGACTATTCAGATTTTTGAGGACATACTGTGAGCTATTGTGATGGATTTCAGTGGTGGCTGGCAGGATTCTTTATCTCTGGTAGAATTTTTGTAGAACAATAGCTACCAAGTGACTATCGAGATGGCACCATTCTAGGCTTTGTACAGTCAAAAGTGCAGAACACCGATTTGCTGGGAAGAAGTTGGTGAGAGACAGCTGTCTACTCCTGAGTTTGTGCAGCATATGAAGGATCAGGTTGAGCTGATTCGGAGCAGAATGAAGGCTGCACAAGATCATCAAGCTAGCTATGCTAACAAGAGGCGTAGGCCTTTGCATCTCAGGTTGGTGATCGAGTGTTTCTGAAAATTTCTCCTTTCAAGAGCACGATAAGATTCAGGCTTAGGGGTTAGTTAGCTCCTAGGTTCGTTGGCCCGTTTGAGGTTATTGAGAGGATTGGATCCTTGGATTAACGATTGCAATTGCCTGCTGAGTTAGCAGCGATGCATGATGTGTTTCATGTATCAATGTTGAGGAAATATCAGCCAGATCCATCCCATGTGCTAAGGACCGATGAAGTTGAGCTGGATCCAACCCTGAGTTATGTTGAATATCCAGTGCAGATTCTGGATAGGAAGGAGAAACAATTGAGAAACAAAACTATTCCATTGGTGATGGTCCAATGGAGCAAGCATGGCAGAGAAGAAGCTACCTGGGAAGTTGAAAAAAAGATGAGACATGAGTGGCCTCATCTATTTGAGTATACGCAGTGTTAATTCAGGTAATCTTCTAGCTTGCTGATTTGCGTGTTGAGTTGTTTTTGTACTCTTGGTGAGTGACTTTGATAAGCATTGAGGAATGTTGGGATACTATGTGTTCTAGTTTTTTGGTGACTTTCTGGTATTCTTTCTGTTTTGATCTATAGTGATAGTTGATTTCGAGGACGAAATCCTTTTCTAGTTGGGGAGAATGTGAGGACTAGAAGTTGTTAGATGGTGATTAACGAATTAATTAGATCCAAATGATGATTAAACCAGAGAGGTGTTCAGCTTAGGAAGAACTGGTAGTAGCTGTTAGATTCGTCAAGAGCTGTGAACTTTTCAGCTTTGGAGAGAAATACCCAGTACGTGTAAGCTGTCCAATGCATGATCTATTATACTATCCCTAGCGTAAGCTGTTATGGGACGGAACAACTCTAAGTTGTTGGATTATCGACGGGATGGAAAACATATTAGAGGTGCACGAGCTGGTGGTACTGTGTGGACCGGCTCGGTTCGTGGGTTGGTGTAGACCAGTTCATGGTTTCCAGTTTAGGCAAGAACTGGAGGTGTGCGAGCTGGCCTACGTACGCTTGAGCTGGTTGTCCTGAGCTGGAGACGATGCGACGTCGTTTAGTGACATCAGTTTAGACGCTGGTTGAGTGTAATCTGTGCTGGTGGTGTGATCTGGATGTGCAAGCTACTGGACGTAATCTGTTCCGCGAGTGTGAGCAGCTGTACGCACCAGTTTGGGGAAATTCGTGTTGGTATATGCCCGAGCTGGTATCAGTTTTGATGTGAACTGGTCGGTGGCACTGTAGCTGATCACTGGATGAATTATCATAGTTGACTTTGACCGTATATACCTTATATTCTCCCAAACACTTAGCCATATATTCACATCAAAAACACTTATCCTCTCCCGATAGTTTTTCCCAGGAACCCTAAATAGCACTGTTCACCCGTCATATTCCTCCTTCAATTTCTGGAGATTGACCGATTAGATTTGGGTAAGGGTACCTCAATTTGAAAGCCCTTTTCGAGGAGAATATTCTCGTACCCATTTGGAGTGGAGAGAGAAGACCAGATGTTAGATTTTCAGAGGAACTGTGCGAACCGATTTCGCTAATTGCGACAAGATTGATCTCTGATTTAAGGTAATCGTATTCTTCTCGTGTTAGCTTCTACTCCTAGCTTTTATTCTAGAGCTGGATGGTCCTTTGTTGTGTATTCCTTGACTGGCGTGGACTACGAGACTTTAGGCACTAAGCTGACGAGCTTAGATACGAGCCGATGATTCAGGTGTCTTGGCAGATTTGAACTTTCGGGTGGCTGCTGTTGAGTTTCTTGGTGAGCTGGTAGGGCAGTCGACGTATGCGAGCTGTTGGTGCTTGGTTCTTGTGGGATTTGTTGAGGTATTAGCTGCTCAGAGGAAGGAACGAGTGAGCTCATATTAGCAGCTTTAATATTAGCTTGAGAATATTTCCACTCGTGTTTGAGCTGCTGTGATTATGTGTTAGGTGATTCTGTGTGATATTGCTGGTTTATGATGATGATTCATGCTTTTCATTATCTATGTGTGTGAATTATATGTATTGTTGTGAGCATGATTTTGCTTGGCATAAGCGCATAGCATGTTGAGCCTGCTTCTTTGAGACCTGATAATCACTGAGTTGTGATTTGCCGGCTGAGTAGCCGTGCCGAGAATCCAATGTCGTTGCTGAGTCGCTATGATTTGGATTTTGATTGATTATTGAGATTTTATTGCACAGCTAAGTCGTTGTGCCTTGCTTACAGATGATTCTTGGTAGCTGTGAAAACCCAGAAATTCAGCTTTCGAAAAAAAAAAATTTCGGGTCAGTCAACTCAGATCCCTCTTGGTCAACTCAGATTTCATCGATCAACTCAGGTTCTGGATAAGCAGCAGTCAATACAGATTCTGTACAGTCATCAGTTAACTCAGCTATGACTGGTCAACTCAGCTTTGGATGGTCAACTCAGCTTTGACCAAGAAAATTCAGATTTGGGGACGAAAATTCAGATTTGGCGACGCAAATTCAGATTCGGTAAAGAAAACTCAGATTTGGCCCGCGAATTTTAGTAACCGCGAATTTCAGTAAGCTTCTTCACGCGTACAGAGCAAATCTCGCAATAATAACTACCAATTCAAAGGGATTAATGGCCAATTAAGAGACCCAAATCAATGCCTGTGAGACCTGGATTTGTATTAAGGATTAATTGTTGAATTAATCGAGTTTTGATGAATTCTGGTGATTCAGATTTAGTTTTGAATGTTTGGGTTGCATTTTCGAGTTGAGAATCGTTTTTGGAGCATTTCTGGAATTTTGAGATTTTCGAAAATTTGGTCAAAACTGTCGACAGATCTCATGACGTCAGCGGCGTGTGTTGTCGTCGTTGGGCTGACGTAAGCATTTCTGTTGAGAGATCTTTTGGTAAAATCTGTTAGCAGCTTTGATGACGTCAGCATTTCATGGTTGCTTAGCGTAGGTGACGTAAGCATTGCTGGTTTGAGTCTGTTGGGTGAAAATCTGTTGATAGATCTCATGACGTCAGCAGCGTGTGTTGTCGTCGTGTGGATGACGTAAGCGTTGCTGTTGAGAGATTTGGTTGAGATCTGTTCAGCGTGTTTTCTATGGTGCGACGCCGTTTAGTGAGCGCGGGAGGAAAGATCTGTTTTGTTTAGTTGGCTTTCGAAAGTTCAGATCTGATGATGTAAGCATATCTGTTGTGTTGCGCGCGACTAGTATAGTGACCAGACCTGCTTGCGTAAGCAAACCTCTCCGTGGTTTTGTTGATGCGACGTCGTTTTGGGGTTTTTAGTGTATTTTAGCGCCTGCTTTGGTTTTGCGAGATCTGTTGAGTTATTGAAGTTTTGAAATCTGTTTTTGTCGGTAGAATAATTGAACAGATCTCTCGCGCCTATAAATTAGAAACGTTGGCTTCGTTTCTTTTCACCAGATCCCATACTTAGAATTAATTCTCTCGGCTTCGTCCTCTGTTTCTTCAAAACCTAGCACTGTTCACCGTGAACTTCTCCGACCATTTCCCGTTGATTCCGGCCACCGTTTTTCGCATTCGAGGTAGCGTTGGAATCCTCGTGAAGAGCTCTTTCATCCTATACTGATCTTGGAAGCTACGGGTTGTCCAGGGAGAGATCGTGAGGAGGCAGAAGCTTATTCCTGTTC
>KQ992479.1:0-14985 GCA_001598015.1 Dorcoceras hygrometricum | reverse complement strand
CATTTTCCTTGGCGTCTCATGCATAGCATCTGCATTTTATCTTATGCATTCTTTTAGCTTTATCTGATGCTCTCCGTACTGGGGTTTGACCCCATGTCCCTCCGGGGCTTGGTTTGTTTCTTTGTTGTGTTGTTTTCAGGAAACCCAGGTTCTACAGCTGGTCGTGGGTTTAACCCAGCTGGTGGTGCCCCAGGAGGTGGCTAGTGTGTCCCAGTAGCATATAGCATATATATATATATGTATCAGTTAGCCAGGGAGATGCCCTGTGCTTTGTTGTTGTACCCGTAGGGGATTGTGATACATGTTGGACTTATATATGCTTTGTTGTTGTATGTTTATGATTTGGGAACTTATTTTTAGTATCGTGGTATTTTAAATTATATGTTTAAAACCGTCGGGCCGAAAAGCGAAAATTTTACCCACTTTTTGATAGCTTCCGCATGTGTTTATTTGTTGTGAGCACGAGGCCTGACAATGCCTACACTAATGCTCTCATAAAAGCCATTTTAATGGCCATAAAATAAGGAAATTAAGGCTTTAATGGCTGCCCTTTTGACTCCCATTTCTGCACCTATAAATACCCAGTTGTTGGCAGCATATTCCCTCACTCACCTCGAAAATTCTTCAGTAAAATATCTGTAAACTCCCACGTCAAAATGCTGCACGTAGTACACCAGAATTCGTATACCAGACTTCATTCAAACTTCAGATTTCTGTAAGTGGGCTTTTGTTATATATATTCGTTTCAAATATTGTATATATTATTCGTGCTAAGTTCTGTTTTAAATTACTGTTCGAGAACTTGTTTCGTATCCGATTTCGTTTCGTGTCAAGTTCATGATATGAATTAAGCTCTGTTTTAGCACTGATATTTCTGTCGTAATATGGGTCTACGGAATATTCCGCACTCTGAGTTACATGGTTTAACTATGGCCTCGACCCCTTAGAGGAGTAAAAAATTAGGGATTGATCAGTAACCATAGAAACAAAGTGACTATCAGTGCTACCTGTACAAGTTCTCTGTTCTGTATATGCTCTATTCTGAAATCTGTTATCCAGTATATGTATATGTATATGTTATATGCTCGAATGGTATCCCCCACTTGCTGAGTGTTTCCCAAAACACTCACCCCTTATTTCTCCACCCAGATAAGAACGAAGAACAGGTTGAAGAAGAGGAACAAGAGCTGTTCTGGGGCTGGTGAAGATTCTGCTTTTCTTTTTGTTAATATAATTTCTCTTCCGCACTCTGTTATTCAGACTTTGATTTTCAGATGTAAAAACGATTATATTTTGGTTATGTAATAGACTAGTTTTGAGATATACTATGAGGCTTAATGCTTTAATTTTATAATTGTTTAATATTGCTGATGTCATGAGTCTCGGTCTCGGGATGTGACATTTTAGTGGTATTAGAGCTCATCAGGTTCATAATCTGGCTGGGAAACCAAATCTGAAATTTTGCAAGGACCGGGACGAACTTTCAGATTTTGGCATGAGACCAGTGCTACCCCCTCCAAAACGGCCCAATGAGCAATACTCACCAGCTTTGCTCGTGACATAAACCGCTTTTCGGCCAAATTCATTCGTTTAGGCCTCCGAAAACGCGTTTTTGCCGTTTTGGAAAGATTTGAAAATTCAATAAATTTTTGTACAGGACTCCGATTTCAGTTCCGTCAACTGTTCTTTAATCCCTCTGGTTAGTACTTTCAGTTTATGGAATAACTTCACAACTTTATATTTTTGGAAATATCTTCGATTTTAGGAAATGGCCCCCTCAGTCCCCCGTACTCGTGCTGCTGCTGCCTTCGCATGAAACAGATTGCCCTTGACAACCAAAGCCGCACAATTAGGTGCCTTAGATCCAAACTAGCAACCGAGAGGCGAGAGTCAACTGCTATAAAGGATGGGACTGGAAAAGAAGGTATCCAGCCTAGAAAAGGAACACGAGAGTACCCAAGTAGCACTAGAGGTCTCGCACACAACCATTGCTGGACTTACTGAAATAGGCCTTTGTATGTTAAAGAAAATTGATAGGATGAAGGCAAAGAAACAACAGACTAGAGAGAGCCACCTGGAGTGCCATCATAAGTGGCAGGCCCGCATCCAAGAGGCCGAAGGCACGCTCCAAGAGCAACACCTAGTCATCGAGGCCCTGGTAGAGGAGAAAGCTAGCCTACTCCAAACAATCCAAGGTCTGCAAGAGGAAAACGGTGCTCCTGCTCCATTCGATGATGAATGGGAGGAAGAACCGGAAGAATACCCGGAAGGACAAGAGCTTGAGGATATTCCTATGGACAAGGGAGAGATTGATGATGAATAGAATATGTTTTACCTTTCGAATAAGCCTTGTATTCAATTCATCCTTCTATTCAAAATTTTCTTATCCCTTCATGATATAGTATTCTCGATCGTTTCACACTTATATGCATCCAATCTTAGCAAGCTTTCCTATGGCAGGAAACCGGAGAAGTGACAGTAACAATGGAGGTGAAGGATCCTCCAATTCAAGAACTGGTCTTAGCAGAGAAGACCTGATGGCAATAGCTACTATAGTTGCCACAACTCTCCAAGGGTTGGTCAACCCCAACAATAACCAAGCTCCACCTCCTACTCCTCCACCTTGTGGGACTAAGTACTACTATGAGTCCCTTCGCAAGAACAAAGCACCCACCTTCGATGGGGGCCCTGACGCTGAAGTTGCCCAGACTTGGATGAAAATATAGAAACACAAATTCGACTACTGGAAGTTCCAGACGCTGTCAAGGTAGATGTCGTAACACCACTCCTCGACGGTAAAGCTGTAAAATAGTGGGAAGCAGTCGAGCCAACCATGACTGCAAATGGACAAATCACGTGGCAAAGGTTTCGGGAAGCATTCTTGAAACAATATTTCCCATGGAAGTCAGAATGCAACGGCTCAGCGAGTTTGAAACCTTCACTTAGACTGCAGATATGTTGGTAGTAGAGTATACCTCCAAGTCCAATTCATTGGGCACCTATGTCCCAACGATCATGGCAGATAATATTCTGAGGATGCACCGATTCAAGAAGGGTTTGAATAGCCATATCCAGTCAGCCCTTGCAGTCTACCAAGCCACAAGCTTTGAGGACTTAATGGGAGCTGCAATCTGAGCAGAGACTGACATAAAAAGGCGGGAGGCTGACAACAAGAACAAACGCCCCCTCAATGCTCAGACTTCACATGGTGGGCCCAAGACCAAGCGGCCAAACCTCAACAACCGTGGCTCAGCACCTGCACCGAATAGCCAAATGTTGCCAACTTGCACCTCTTGTGGTCACCGTCATAGTGGAGATTGTCGCAAGCAGAGTGGCATGTGCTTTAAGTGTGGAGAGTTGGGCTACCTAATTGCGGATTGTCCGGAGAACCAAGGGCAAAGGCTGGATCGAGCAATGCGGCTCTGAACAAGCTAAAGCCCAGGGATAAACGCAATGCTCGTGTGTTTGCAATGACACAAGAAGAAGCTGAAGACGCCAGCGACGTGGTGGCAGGTACAATTTTTATCAACAAGCAGCCTGCTTATGTGTTGTTTGATTGTGGTGCTACGCATTCGTTCGTATCTAGGAGATTTGCTAAGAAGTTAGGACCAGAGCCTGAAATTCTATGTGAACCATATAGAGTAGCAATTCCTACCAACGCTACCATTGAAACACATAAGATCCATCAGGACTGCAAGATATCCATAAACGACCATTCCTTCTCCGCAAACCTGATACAACTCAACATGGTCGAGTTTGATGCTATCTTAGGGATGGATTGGCTATCTAAGAACCATGCTCTGGTAGATTTCCGAGATAAGAGTGTGAAGCTCCAAGCCCCTGATCAAGAGGATCTGATATACTATGGGAAGAACAAGGAGCGAAAGTCCCTAATTTCTGCTGCCCAAGCATGGACTGCCATGAATTCAGAGCAGAAGTTTTCTTGGCAATGATCCATGAAGTAAACAAGAAGACAAACTCAAAATAGAAGACATCTCAGTGGTGCAAGAGTTCGCAGATGTGTTTCCAGATGACTTACCTGGAAAAGTGCCTGACCGAGAAATTGAGTTCAATCAACCTAGATCCAGGGACGGCCCCAATCTCTAAGGCACCCTACCGGATGGCACCTGCTGAACTCAAGGAGCTCAAGGATCAACTACAAGAACTGCTAGACAAAAAGCAGATCAGACCCAGTGTGTCACCTTGGGGAGCTCCAGTGTTATTTGTCAAGAAGAAGGATGGAAGTATGAGATTTTGCATCGACTACAAAGAGTTGACCAAGATCACAATCAAGAATAAGTATCCTCTTCCAAGAATTGACGACCTCTTTGATCAACTCAAAGGAGCTACAACCTTCTGCAAGTTATATTTGAGGTCGGGTTATCATCAACTGAAGATCAAGGCTGAATACGTTCCTAAAACTGCATTTAGAACAAGGTATGACAATTACGAATTCACGGTGAGGCCATTTGGTCTAACCAATGCACCAGCGGCCTTCATGGATCTCATGAACCGTGTATTCAAACCGTTCCTCTGACAAATTTGTGGTAGTGTTCATAGACGATATACTCGTGTACTCACCAAATGAATAAGAACACAAAGAACATCTTCGACTTACCCTTCAAACCCCGAGGGAGAAGCAACTATACGCCAAGTTCAAGAAGTGCGAGTTCTGGCTGAAAAGTGTGGCATTCCTAGGCCATATAATTTCTGAAGCAGGCGTATTAGTGGATCCGAAGAAGGTAGAAGCTATCATGGACTGGCCTATACCTAAGACAGTAACAGAAGTTAGAAGCTTCTTGGGATTGGCTGGCTATTATCGTAAGTTCGTAGAAGGATTTTCATCAATAGCCTTACCACTCACTATACTCACCCAGAAGAACTCCAAGTTCAACTGGAACGAAGAATATGAGACAAGCTTTGAAACTCTGAAGACAAAGCTTGCATATGCCCCTGTTCTGACGCTACCCGTAGGGGACAAAAGCTTTACTATCTACAGTGATGCATCCAAAGAAGGACTAGGATGTGTACTCATGCAAGATGACAGAGTAATTGCTTATGCCTCAAGGCAACTGAAGAAGCATGAACACAACTACCCAACCCATGATCTAGAGCTAGCTGCGGTGGTTTTTGCTCTAAAGATTTGGCGACACTATCTTTACGGGGAAAAATGTGAAGTATTCACCGACCATTAGAGTCTCAAGTATATATTCACTCAGAAAGAATTGAATCTGAGACAAAGATGATGGCTCGAGCTTTTAAAAGACTACGACTTGACAATAAACTACCCCCAGAAAAGGCAAACAAGGTAGCCGATGCATTGAGTCGGAACAACATGAATAAGGTGATACTATCATAGATCTCAGCCCAACCATGCCTTAGATAATTGGTCAAGCTAAAGCAGGATCAAGACCCCAGCTTAATGAGGCTGAAAGAACAGATCAAGGAAGGGAAAATGACCGATTTCCGAGCAGACCAAGATGGAGTTCTTTGGATGAACGGACGACTGTGTGTACCCGACATCGATAACCTCTATCAGGAAGTGATGTCCGAAGCACATAAATCCAAGTTCTCAAACCACCCAGGAAGTACAAAGATGTATAGAGATTTGAAAGAACACTTCTGGTGGAATGGGATAAAAAGAGATGTTGCTGATTTTGTTGCTAGATGTCATGTATGTCAACAAGTCAAGGCATAACATCAAAGACCTGGAGGATTACTGCAACCACTGGAAATTCCGGAGTGGAAGTGGGGAAAACATATCCATGGACTTTCTAGTCGGTCTACCAAAAACGAGATTATGCTATGATGGGATATGGGTAATCGTGGATAGGTTAACAAAGTCCGTGCACTTTCTGCCTGTCCGAATGAACTACGGCTTGGCTCGCTTCCTTGTACATGGACAACATCGTCAGACTACATGGAGTTCCAACCAGCATTCTGTCATATAGGGACCCAAGGTTCGTATCTCGCTTTTGGAAGAGCTTCCAAGAAGCTATGGGAAGTAAGGTCACCCTCAGCACGGCTTATCATCCGTAGATAGATGGCCAAACTGAAAGGACCATCCAAACCCTAGAAGACATGTTGCGGACATGCACCTTGGACTTCGGTAGTAATTGGAGCGAGCATCTGCCTCTAATTGTGTTCGCATACAACAATGGCTATCACAACAGCATAGGAATGGCACCATATGAGGCCCTCTATGGACGGAAATGTCAATCGCCTCTCGTAAAAGCCATTTTAATGTCCATAAAATAAGGAAATTAAGGCTTTAATGGCTGCCCTTTTGACTCCCATTTCTGCACCTATAAATACCCAGTTGTTGGCAGCATATTCCCTCACTCACCTCGAAAATTCTTCAGTAAAATATCAGTAAACTCCCACGTCAAAGTGCTGCACGTAGTACACCAAAATTCATATACCAGACTTCATTCAGAATTCAAATTTCTGTAAGTGGGATTTTGTTATATATATTCGTTTCAAATATTGTATATATTATTCGTGCTAAGTTCTATTTTAAATTACTGTTCGAGCACTTGTTTCATATCCGATTCCGTTTCATGTCAAGTTCATGATATGAATTAAGCTCTGTTTTAGCACTGATGTTTCTGTCGTAATATGGGTCTACGAAATATTCCGCACTCTGAGTTACGTGGTGTAACTATGGCGTTTCAAATATTGTATATATTATTCGTGCTAAGTTCTATTTTAAATTACTGTTCGAGCACTTGTTTCATATCCGATTCCGTTTCATGTCAAGTTCATGATATGAATTAAGCTCTGTTTTAGCACTGATGTTTCTGTCGTAATATGGGTCTACGAAATATTCCGCACTCTGAGTTACGTGGTGTAACTATGGCCTTGACCCCTTAGAGGAGTAAAAAATTAGGGATTGATCAGTAAACCATAGAAACGAAGTGACTATCAGTGCTACCTGTACAAGTTCTTTGTTCGTATATGCTCTGTTCTGAAATCTGTTATCC
Organism: Dorcoceras hygrometricum; assembly: GCA_001598015.1. NCBI lineage: Eukaryota > Viridiplantae > Streptophyta > Magnoliopsida > Lamiales > Gesneriaceae > Dorcoceras > Dorcoceras hygrometricum. The sequence continues at coordinate 8,002 of KQ992479.1, read as the reverse complement.
AGTATATGTATATGTATATGTTGTATGCTCGAATGGTATCCCCCACCTGCTGAGTGTTTTTCCAAACACATACCCCTTACTTCTCCACCCAGATAAGAACGAAGAACAGGTTGAAGAAGAGGAACAAGAGCTGTTCTGGGACTGGTGAAGATTATGCTTTTCTTTTTGTTAATGTAATTTCGCTTCCGCACTCTGTTATTCAGACTTTGATTTTCAGATGTAAAAACGATTATATTTTGGATATGTAATAGACTGGTTTTGAGATATACTATGAGGCTTAATGTTTTACAATTTTATAATTATTTAATATTGCCGATGTCATGAGTCTCGGTCTCGGGGTGTGACAGTAGCCCTCATGCATCACACGTTTGAAATATTGCATGTCTGATATGATTGTTGCTTTATCGATGCTCTTTGTACTGAGGTTTGACCTCGTTTTATTTTCCCTCTTTGGGCTGCTTTGGTCTGTGTTGGCCTTTGCAGTCTTCAGATAATCCAGCTGGACCGAGTGGAGCGTCGGCTGATAGATCCCCATTTTGAGTCCCAATTATATATTATGTATTGTACTATTGAACCAGGGGATGCCCTGAGTGAATACTGTATTTGGGGGATCTGTATTTATTGTCATACTTGCATGTTTTCAGTGTTGCTGTTGTGTGTTGGAGTTTTGAGTTAAAATCCGTACTTTGATTATGTTCGTATTTTAAATGATAATTTCAGTTCAGGCCCAAACGAAAAATTTTAGCCCATATTTGATGCTTCCGTGTAATTATGATTAATTGAGTTATTAATCTATGTTTTAGATCACGGGGCCTTACATCCCACTCTCTGGGAAGAGCTCTCATCACCTTCAGGGCCACTTCCGTATTGGTATATTCCTTTCCAAGAGCTGCGAGCTCGATTAGTATACTGCTGAAGCGTTCATCAAAGTTTGCCATCGTTCTCGCATGGCTTCATCTTGATTGAATCGAACTTCTGCATAGCCACATATTCTTGTTCTCTTTAGTCTGTTCATTGCCTTCACAAAGCTGAGTAACTTCTCTGAGATGTCCTTTGCTGTTGTACACATCTTAATCTTGCTGAAAATGTTCTTTTCCAGTGTCTTATAAAGAATGTCTTTTGCCACATTTTCGAGTTTGTCTTCCTCTTATCTTCTGCATTCCATTCGTCTCTCGGTTATTCAACCATGTGACAAGCACCATCTGATATAGCAACAACCGTGTTAGCTTTCATAATCTTCATCGAACCATCCATGATGAACCATCCATGATGACAAACCACATATCATCATCCTGAGCTGCCATATGTGCCTGCATACAAATTTTCCAGTCATTCTAATCTTAATTGGAAAACATTGGTCTTGTTAGATGATGCCATGGAAGATATGAATAAGATTTCAAAAAATGATTTTGTTCAAAGATTGATTTTCCATACTCTGTTCCATTATGACATGATTTATTTGTTCTAAGCTGATCCAATCTGAACTTCTAATCTGATTTGTATTGATTCATCTGAAATCTGAACATAATCCGAAATCTAAACTGATATGAACTATTCTGCTCTGAACGGATTCTGTTCTGATTTCATCTGACCTATCCACTACTCTGATCTAACTGTTCTTTTCTATTTTGCTAATCTATATACTGTTCTGAACTGAACCGCTCTTCTCAATTCTGAACTGAATCCACTGTACTTCTCAACCAATCTTAGGTCTTCGTTTATACTGTACAGTTCTTAAGCTGATCTCCCTAGCTCTGTCTGAACCGATTCCAGCTTGGCCTGCATGCTCAAGTAAACATATTAGAAACTTAATAACAAGTTCTGTGTTCATCAAAATTACGATCTAATCTGTTTCTAGAATAAAAAATCTCCCCCTTTTTATTAACACAAACTTTGATAAATAGAGTGTTGGATCTGTATAGTAGATCAGATCTTAATTTTGATAAACACAAAACATACAGTTATGTTTCTAATGATTTAATCAAGTGCGTAGGTCTAAGCTGAAGCAGATCAGACGCGAGCTGAAGAGCGCTGTAGCAGATAAGCTGCTGGCTGAAGAAGCACACTGTAGTAGATCGGAAGCGAGCTGAAGCAGATCGTACGGGAGCTGAAAGTGACGAACTGAGTGCTATTGAGAAGAAGAAAGCTAGAACAGTAGGGACACCCAAACTAGTCCAGCAGACAACATCCAAGCTGATCCAGCTTAGAGCAAAGATCAACACAGAAGAAACCAGTTCAGAGAAGGTTTCAGCTCAGGAGAACAACGTTCAGTTCAGAGATCAAGTGCAGATCACAGTTCAACTTACATGTTCAGATCAGAACAGATGAACAATATTCAGTTCAGAGATCAGCTTAGAGCAGTTCGGGACAGAATAGATCAGAATCAGTTCAGATCAAATTAGAAGTGCAGCGAGAATCAGATCAGCTCAGAGCTTAGAATAGATTAGTTTCAGAGATCAGCTCAGAGTAAGCATATTAGATCAGATTAGCAGATAGAAGAAAATAAGCTTAGAGCTTACAAGAGCAGTTCAGAACTCAAAGCAGATCAGATAGGTTAATAAGATCAGATAAGCAGCTCAGACAGAATCAGTGTGATTTATATATCAGTTCAGTGTGAACATCTCATAGCAGAATCCATTCAGAACAGCCAAGAACGCCTAAGCTGGAACAATATAGAACAGAGAGAAACGAACAAATCAGCTTAGAGCTTAATAGAACAGAATCAGCTTAGGGCCGAACAGAACAGAACATCAAAAATAGAATCAACAGAGAGTCGATCAGCTTAGAGAAGATTAGAGCATTCAAGAGCAGCTCAGAGCGTAGAACAGATCAGATCAGAGCAGGCTTCGTATCAGATCAGCTCATAGTGAACATAATCAGCTTAAAACAGATTAGAGCAGATTATGAGCAAGATTAGCTTAGAAAAGAAGCACAGAAACAGCTCAAGAGTAGAAAGACTCAGATTAGAACAGTTTAGAGCAGATCATCTCAGAATAGATTAGAGAATAGCAGATCAGATCAGGAGCTTCATGAAAGATCACCTCAGAAGAATTAGTTTGTACAAGCTTTATTCAGAATACTAGAAGACAAACTAATTTGTCTGATCGAGACAGAGCTCAAAGTCTACAAAGGCTGCAAACGCATTAATGACGAAGAGAGCTCAAAGTCAACAGCCTGCAAATGCATTATGATAAAGGACACAAGGTACAACTATAATGGAACTTTACAGAAGCCTTTTCAAGGGCCAGAAACTTGTGTCCAACTGATGGATTTGCACAGAGGCTATTTATATGTAGAAGACGATGAATAAAGAAGCAAGAAAGCATGAGAGACGAAAACAGAAATAGTGAAAGCATGTGCAACAGTCGAAAGCTTGTACACTCAGGTGGTAGCTGGTGTACAAGCTGAGCTAGTGCCCAGGTGTGAGCTGGTGCACAGGCCTAGAGATTAAATGCAGAAGCTATAGTCGACTGCACAACATGGGAAGAAGATGAAGATATCAGCTTTGTAGAAGCACTTCCTAGTATGTGAGAAAACGTAGAAGAGACTGAGCTTACACTGTAATATTCTCACACACAGATTCACTCACATATACGAGAGATGAGATGAATAGAATAGATGAGTGCATCACACACATACACAAATCATTGTAGTATTTCTCACAGAGATGTTAAAGAAGTGTAAACAAGTCACCCAGCCTACGAGCTTGTGTGCAGCAGAGTGTGCTAGGAGTTTTTGCAGCTTGTGAGCTGTTGGATCGGGTTTGTGCAAGTGGTTGTATAAATCAAATCTTCTAGTAAATCCTTCTAGCAATGGAAGAAGGGGAGACGTAGGAGATTGAACTTCGAACTTCCAGAAACAAATTCCTGTGTTTGTCTTTCTTTACAGCTTTCTGTTAGCATCGCATCGTTTTAAAACCAGTTTTTAAGATTTAACTTTTCAGAGAGTATTTCAGATGTTTTACGCTTGGTTTTTATATCAGATCTGATATAATTATCGGTGCTAAAACCTTTCGAGAACCAGAGCTATTGTAGTTCATGTTTCACAATCAGATCACGCGCGATCTGGACCAGCACGCAGCGCTGCTTCGTACTAATCCAGCTTAGGCGCGATATGCCGTTTTGATATTGTGTGCTGTTTTTCAAAACACTTTTAAATGCACGTAATCTGCATTTTTGATCCATGAATGGTACCTGAGCTGTGTGAGAGCTCATGGTACTAGTTATCGGACCATTCACAGAGTGCAAGTAAAACAGTTTTAAAATTTTTCCCTCTTTTTTTGGGAATCAAAAAAGGTTAAGAAATCTTTTCTACCCCTGAATATTTAAAATAAACTCCCCCTAAAAAACAACACGAGATTTTAATTTTTTGAAAAGAAAACATTTTACAGGGACGACCATTTAGAGAAAAACTGTAAAACCCCAATCCAAAAATCTTAAATAAATAAACTGGGAAGGTGCAAATTGAAATATGACAATTTGTTCTTGGTTGATTTGAAACTTCTCTAAAATTTCAGATCTCGTAGTATATAAGAACAGACTGTAAATCTTATCAAAGAATTTCTTAACTGTGGAACTTTATATGTAATCAAGATACAAATCCATTCAGATTACATTGAATAAACGAGGAAGTAATCTGAAATATACAAAATCATATCTTAATCTACTATAAAAAACTGAAAACTGAAAACAGAACGGAAGCAAGAGTCTATGATAAACACCTCCGATCTGATCCAGCTCGCACCATCCAGCTCTGATTAAGTCCCATGATTGCACTCATGAAAACTCGAGCCTAGAGGCTCAACAAGAAAATCTGGAATAACAAAGGCAGGCAATACAGGCATCACGATAACTTTAAATATATTAAAAAACTCGTAAGATGATAGAGCTCAAAAGATGAAAACTGAATATTGTAATCTGGTAAAATGAAAATTGCGAAAGCTTAACTGCACATGTTTGAAACATACTAAAAACATTTATTGGTCTTTTAAGAGGAAGTAACATAAACATTTATTTAAGCTATGGTTATAAACCACCTTGTGATCTGTTCTTATTTTTCTTTGAATTATGGCTCATATACTTGTACATAGGTCAAAGTCGTTTGATCAGACTATCATCTGAAATCAATAACTGGGGAATAAATCCGGAGTATGCTGTGAAGGGGTAAATAGCCTTGTCCCTTCCAGTGTCAAGGGGAACACTGGTTCATCAGCCAGCATCCTCACCCTTGCTCTGCTGATCGTCTATATCTTGACATAAATCACTTTATTTTAAATATTTCTTTCTCTGATTTTCTTGTTCTGAAACAGATCATTTTCTTATATGGTTTGCTGTTTTAAAACTCTTTTGATGTTCGGAAGCTATTGGGAGTTCATCGGAGTTCAATTGAAGAAGAACACTAAAATCAGCTCGGACTACAGAAAGGAATAAAGAGCAACAGAGCTCTGAGCTGATGAACTATCTCTTGTAATGTGTATAACTACGAGATTGGAGTTATACCTTCGAATCAAAGCTAAATAAATGAAGAATTTAACTGGAAGTTACTGTATAAGTCCATAATGGACCTGAGCTGGATCAGCTTGGATTATGATCAGCACGGAAGTGTACTGGATCAGAACAGAAAAATCAGCACTGGGCTATTTGGTCAAATAAAGTCAACTCAGATCGGACAATCAGATCGCGAGTTAAGTGGACAATGAAATCAGATCCCAAGCGAGCTAGGCAATGTAATAAGATCGCAAGCGAGCTGGACAATGAAATCAGATCGCGACTTAGCTCAATAACTAACAGTTTGGAAGATTTACTTAGTCTGAAGTAAGCGAAAATATCTGAGGAAAATTTCAGAAACAAGAACACGTAAGCTTCTTTTAAGCTACCAAGCAAAAGAAAATAAGCTTCTTGTAAGCTATTGAAACAAAAGCACATAAGCTGCTTGAAGAACATCCCAGAAAACTCAAGAAGAACTGGACTAACATCATCAAACGTTTTCTAACAAAACTTTCTGAATCAAAAATCTCAGCCAATCAATACTTCAAAGAAGACGTCTTAAGATCCATTGTGTTTGAAGAACTTTCAAGAAAACTTTTTTCAACCTTAAACTCATACAAACATGCACGCAGAAACAATATATGCTTTCAAAAGTGCAGCAAGTGACATAGTTTACTTGCCTTAACAATGACGACGATTACAGAGAGTTATCTAGCTCGAACAACACACAAACACAATCGGTCCCTTTGAAAATTTTAAAAACTTTGGTCGGCTTCTTGTTTACAGAGAACACCGGTTCAAAAGTTTTCCTCTTCATGAAGTTTTTATGAATGAAGATGCATGATGCGTTTGGAAGTATTTATATGAAAATATCAAAGCCATGATGAGTAAAAACACGATTTTATTAAAGTGCTACTATTCTTAAAAAGTGCTACTTTGTTTCAAAAACAAATAAAAATATAGATCGAATCGATTTGGTTAAAAGATGAAACGAACCGGGCTTGTCTGGGCCGACTGGACAGCTCTCACAACAACGCCCTAATCTGAAATAGAATCAGCACAGATGAAAGCTGATTGACAATACAATTGCAAATAGATCCCTCAAAACTTTAAACTTTATATTTGTGGATTTATGGATTTCCGGGCAGTACAATTTTACCCTCTTTAAAAAAATTTCGTGCTCGAAATTTACTTACTTAAACAGATCTGGGTAGCTACTTCGCATATCTGCCTCAGATTCCCAGGTTGCTTCCCTTTTTGAGTGGTTTGCCCACTGAATCTTGTGTTGGGGATCCGGATCCGCCCCCCGGCTAGGCAGCGGAAGAACAAACAATGAAGGCCGGGAGGCGATCAATTGGCCGGAAACAATTTTCCGGCGACGATCGGCGGCGGCGGCGCACGGCGGGCGGCGGCGGCGGCGCTTGGGGAGGAGAGGAGGGGCGGCTTTTGCTAGGGTTTAGGGTTGATTAGTTGTGTCAAGTATTGAGAGTTATTATGAAGTCTATTAAGTCTAATTAAATAGACTAACAATGGACTTGGGCCGGCCCATCGGGCCCGGGTCCAAATGACGATATCCATTGCTGCGACTTCATCGTAACTCCGATCGCCGATCAGATCGGACCGATCGACTCAGTTTCCAAAACTGAATGTTATGATATGAAAAACAATTTTTCAGATCATCTAACCCTAAATTGCAAAAAGACCGTTTTGCCCCTCAATAGCGTCAAATCCCGGTTTGACCCCTGTTGACTTTTAGGAAGTCGCACTTCCCGAAATCCTCTTCTCGTGCTCAACACATTGAGCTAAGTATCCGTGCGGGAATCTCGAATCCAGTACTTGTGTGACCCTCAATGGTTCAGGGATACAGCTAGCCGTGGGCCCACAACCATTGTGGCTCCGGAATCACAATTCCGGACTTGCCCAACGGATCATGGTAAAGCGTCTAGCAACATCGCCCCATGATCCCTTAGGTATCACTGATAGTGCCTGCAAGAACCAGTTGGTCGTGGTTAGCGTACAGTACGGTCCTTTCAATCCATATATCCCGATCAGATCAACGACCATTGGTAAATCGAGAGTCGCTGTAGATCCGATAGCTATGCATACATCTTGGAGATCAAATAGTGACATCGCGAGTGTAACTAGGTAAACACATTTACCTAAAACACTTTGTTGGGGATCCGGATCCGCCCCCGGTCAGGCAGCGGAAGAACAAAAATTTAGAGAACCGGGAGGCGATCAATACGAAGAACAGTTCTACATGTATCAACATACATAGGGTGTTTCAGGCGTGTTACCTCGCTGGCACTTGTGCCTGGCTCCAACCGGTGTTTCAAGAACCCGGCGCTTCTCGGTAGATTGCGGTAGTTACGTCAATCCGGTCCACGACCAGATTCGAGACTCCTTCGTCAGACTGCACTAGAAGTCCTGACGAGATCAGCACGATCGGATTCTCCACGAAAAACTAGGCCGGAACGAAATTCCGGCGAAGTTGGGCGGCGACGGCGACGGCGCAC